>CABFOS010076070.1:0-19391 GCA_900660315.1 Diretmoides pauciradiatus | reverse complement strand
TGATGGCGGTCCTTATTTTTGGAGGAAACCCCAGGGAAGCACGGGGAGAACATGCAAACTCCACACAGAAAAGTCCGAGTGACCCACGTGGGAATCGAACCCGGGACCTTCTAGCTGTGAGGCAACAGCGCTACCACTGCGCCACTGCTCTCTGTTTGGGGAGTTTGGGGATGGTGTACCTCGGCTCGAAGTCAAGCACTAACTAACGGAATCCTTGTTTTTCAACCACTGAAAGCGGTTAGTCAACTAATGCAATAAATTCTGTTAATTTCCAATTTTTTTGTGCCGTCACCAGCGAGACACTCTTACCTGGTTATGCATTTGCTGCTTTGCTCGCCTGGCTAGCTGCTGCTGCTGCTGCTGCTGCTGCTGCTGTGGTGAAGTCTCCATGCTCTCTAGGGTGATATGACTTCAGATGTTTTGTTAAATCTGTCCTATTGAGACTTTTCATATTCTACCCCTCACAAGATACCTTGGCTTAGCACAGTTTTACTATCCTCCTTGTTAACCTTGTGGGATCGCCAAACTGATGACATATTTCATCCTACCAGAAAGTTTAATAAAGTTGAATTAATTCATTAAAGTATCTGTATCGGAACAGATTCCTTTGCCAATCTAAGTAGGAATACCATCCAATACTTACAGATACTATCGGTGCACCTGCACTATTAACATACCTGTAAATGTACTCTGTTTCAGTTATCGCAATACATAAAGAGTCCAACTCTTTAAGTATTTAGGCCTCAGACTGCGTTTGACCTAAATATTTTCTTGGGTGACCAAATACAAACGAGGGCAGCACAAACAAGCATACTGTAGAATCAATACTTGTTTGTCAACCCAGCACATCTTCACCCTCACATAAAGTCTCACTGACTCTGACTCATCGACACGCAGGCAAGTCACAGGACAGAAAGCCGACCGAGTGTCTCCAATCTTCACGCACTTGCGGTCGGTCTGTCTCCCTTCCACATAGCTTTTCCGGACATGTGTCGCTAGATCGGGACCAACAGAGGAAGGAGAAGAGGAGGAGGAAAGGGAAAGAAAGACAACGGGGTAATTCATTCAGTCTTTCATGAAAGAGAGAAAGACTCTTAGTTTCCTTCAAGCATTATAAATACAAGCTCAGTCAGTCATCAAATTATAGCCATCTGCATTGGCCTGAGACCAGGATTCTGCTTGATGCACAATAAAGTAGTGTAAGCAGGGGTGTGGTAGCTAAAGGGGATCGGAGACTGTCCTAAGATCAGTCCAGCACGCTCTCTAAGGTGGGAGAACCACCCCCCCCCCCCACACACACACACACACACACACAGACCAAGCCGGTCAGGCGATTCACAGCTCCAGGCTTACTCTCTGAAGGACCAGGGATGATACTTCACAGTTAATGATGCCTTGCCATGGCACAGAAATCACCTCAGCTAGATCCCATCCCCAAAGTCCCTGGGAGATGGAGAATATCTGAATTGTATTATGTATGCACTAGAACAGCAAAAGGCTTGTGATTCACCTTCCCTTTGTCAAAAGCTATTCCTGTTGGGCCGCCCGGGTAGTGTAGTGGTCGATTCCACTGCCTACCAACCCTGAGGTCGCAGGTTTGGTCCTCAGGGTTGCCTCCGGCTTGGCCGGGCGTCTCTACAGGCACAACTGGCCATGTCTGCGGGTGGGAAGCCGGACGAGGGGATTTGTCCTGGTCGCTGGTCACTGCACTAGCGCCTCCTCTGGTTGGTCGGGGTGCCTGTTCAGCAGGGAGGGGAACTAGGGGGGGATAACGTGTTCCTCCACACGTGTCATGCCCTCCCAGTGAAACTCCTCGCTGTCAGGTGTAAAGAAGCAGCTGGCAACTTCACATGTGTCAGAGGAGGGTTTTTTCATCATGTGGGTATGATTCTCAGGTGTGAATGTGTAACTGTGAGTGTGAAGCAGAGTGTTGCTGAAAAAAAGCATTCGTGCTCAGCGAATAAAGGAATACAAAAATTAAATTAAAAAAATATTTCTTTGCATTCCGGTCTGAATGCAAGAACACAGGAACAGTGTTTACCTCTGTCTGCACTGTGTACAGTCCTGAAGCAAGGGGCTAAAGAAACAGAAGCGGCACAGAACAGGCCATTTTACACATACAGCCTATCAAAATGTCCTTTCTCGCACATGTATTCTATTCACAGCATTGCACGGCTTAGCCAGGGAACTAATGAATTCCAGGTCCAGGTACACTGCAGAGAGTAGAGCCATTGTGTCTCATTAGAAAACGTGCTCCTTTTCCTGAAGGCAGCAGCAGCAGCAAGCTCAATTTGAACCAGAAAATCCCCAGGCAGAATTGTCTTGGCATCGCTCTCTCCTTCAGCTTTTTATCCCCATGCTCAGTGAACAATCCAACAAAAGCTCAGGTTTAAGGACTATGGAGCTCGTTGCGATTTTCTTTGTTAATGCAATTGCCTTTAAGAAAAGATTCTTTTCCCCCTATTTTAGTTTCACCCCTAAGGCTCCTGTGCAATTAGCACTAGTCTTTTACTGGGGAGACCTTGGCTTTTAATAGTAATAGCCACAGGCAGTAGCAGTCAATAATGATAACTTCAGAAAAGTGACATTTCGAAATCAATGATATCTAACTAGTTATAATTTAATTCAATTTCATAATTTTGAGCTCCATTATGTTAAGTGCCATTATGTTTTTGAAGTACAAAATATGATTTAATTGATTTGGCTTTGAATTAGACATAATCTGTTCTACAGTAGGTCATTTGTTGCCAGCTCATAATCACGTGATAATAGATTGTCATGTTCAGTATGTGATAATGGAAATAGTTTCTGAGAGCCACTAACTTTGGATTCTCTGGCTGCAGAACAGCAGTTCTGTGCAACAGAGTGTACTCCAAAGTTGCTCTGGGTATTTGGCTCTGTGTTGAGACGATTCATCGCTGACTTTGTTCATGACAGAGCAGCCTTGGAACCAAAAGCAAATGCCTCTTAGTGAAATCACAAAATCATGGGGGCGATGATGAAAGCTTTGCTTTCGTCTTTGCGGACATCAAAATGATTGTCTTTGTTCACTTTTCCAGTGTTTGTTGTAGATCTGGGATGGACGGGTTCATTTACAGCATGAGAAAGCGAAGGACAAATGTACCCTTCAGTGTTTGAAGTTGTCAACAGAGCATTAATGTGGATGCAACACAGACACAGGCTGCCCTTTAAGCACTCACACAGACGCTCATACAGACACACTCAAACAGTCTTGAGAAAATAGTTTTCCCATTTATAGTTATGAATGTGAATGTTTACTCTGTTATATTCTGGACCCATATTTTGTACTGACTGAAATAATACCAGCCGTTAGTGATATCTTAGAGATTATTTTATGATATTATTTCTAGTAGTAGTGAGCCCACTGCCCTGCCAGGCTGTTGGTTTTGTTGATAAGGTTTGTTGATTTTGAGGGGACATTTTGGCCCCATTGGAATGTCCTGATTTTGACACAGCAATGTCACTCTTCACTATTCTAAAGCAGTAGCATTGTGTTGTGTTGAGCTGGGCGCCTTGTTCGCTGTCATCCAATGAATTTCTATGTCTTAAGCTGTTACCCCTATGAAGGCAAGTGGGTGGCTTTTGGAAAGCCCCCTTTCTATGTCTCTTGGCTAAGGCCATGGAAAACCATGCCTAGGAAACAGGGTCTTGGAGGTCGTCCAGTTTAATTTCAGAGCATGTGCATGGGGAAATAATTGACTTCCTCCGTGGTTCACAGTTTGTCAGGAGCTCCGGAGAGGCAGGTGGCTGAATTTGCATATCATTGGAAAGGAGACAGCTAGAGCCTGGGAAATCCTACAGCCCAAGACTCTATGCCCAGGAAACCTCGGCAGGGGTAATGACTGATGTCTCAGTGAGAGAATCCCTTTGAGGCCAGAAGAGCTCCTCTTCAGCCAGCAGCAGCTGGAGGAGGCCTGATAATATGCTAGTCAATCCTGAGGAAGTTGCACTGTAACATGAGACTCAGAAAGAAGCTCATCTAATTGGTTTCTCCAAACTTCCACATCAGAATTCCCTGAGTTGCCGGCAGGTGTAGAGTGAATGATGAAGCTGATTGCATCATGAAGGTGTTGTTTTGTGTTACTTCAGTGCAGCCATTTTGCAGCAGGATAGAATGAATCCAGTGAATCCAAATGATCAAATCAACCGATTTCATTTACCACTACCATTGTGGACGAAAACACAATTTTGGTGTTTTTCTTTTTGTAATTTAATTGAAAGCATTGCATGGTCATTTAGTACAAACCCACTCAATATGAAAGGGTTTCATTCAATAGCCGATGCTGTTTATTTCTGTGTAACCTTTCAAATGATACTTTGTAATAATGTTAGGACGATAAAATACTCCTTGACTATTGTGACTTGAAAATGTAGATCATTGTATTATTGTTGCTGACACCCTTCAACCCTTTTCACAGCATCCTACTTTGGGGACAGCTACTGCAGAGTACAGGCCATCCAAGATGTCTCCAACTTCCACCTGTCACTACAGTTCAAGACCAGCCGGCGAAGCGGGCTGCTGCTCTTGGCTGCAGGAATGGAAGACTACTTGTTTCTTGAGCTCCAAAATGGGAAATTACAGGTGAGTAGGAAACAAACTGTGGAAGTTCCATTTACAAGACCCACTTACACTTGCATCAAGCTGCCGATACTTCAGTTGAATGTTGCTCGAGGCGAACGAGTTGAAAATGATTAAAATCTAAATGGAAAAGAGAAACTAGAAAATGCTCATTAAAATACAAGTTGCACTGAAAATCCTTCTGCCTTCAGAAATGATTTAATGGGTCATTAATCAACGGTTTTGTGATAGATCCTTTATAGCTCATGCTTTAGCTCAACCGATGGCAGATGAAGTCAAGAATGTTTTTATTTTAAATCCTTGGCCTTGAACCTTTGGGACATCTGATGCTGATTCTGCTCCTCTATGGGTTTGTCAAGCAATTCATTATAGAATTAAAATGTCATAGTTCTCATTCCATTCAAACGATTATTGAAAACAACACTGTTTTCTCTCAAATCAAATCTTACACAATTTAAAGTAATGCTAGTATACTACTCTAAATACCTAGAAGCAAAACTACACATTTTAAGCGCCTCATTGCTTTGGTATATTATCTTATATCATGGTCTGGGTGAATACTCGATTCTGATTGGCTGAGTGTACATTATCAACTAATAACGGACACCTACTAAGTAGTTCCAGTGAAACTTTCTGTTCACTGTCCTAAATGAATGCGCTGTCTACATTGTAACCATAAAAACAGGGAGGGACGCAGTCAAAACCTCAGTTTTTTGTATTTTATTGCGTTAACATAACTAATTACAACAATGAGTGACTTCAACATTTCTATTAAGCTATTTGGAGAATATGACAACTTGATGACTGGGATGCAGCTGAAGAAAGAGAAATTGAAAAGAAAGGAAAAGGTAGAAACGGCACAAGGAGTTAACAACGGGAGAATTAAATCAACTGACTGCGGACACCTCCACATTAGAAATAAATTGAATCTACATTAAAAAAAAATCTGATACATATAAATATCTAATCCTCCTACACAGGAACCTCTGCTGACGCTTCTTCACCTCCGCGTCCATTCATTCCTGATAATGGACACCTCGTCAGGCATTAACCCTTATGTATTAATGCCTGGCCAAATACAGGGGCGTTGCTAGCATTTCAGAACATCCGGGGCTCAGCCCAGATGAAGTTACAGACCGGAAGTATGGAGGTATAGGGCAAATCTTTCAAATTTAAACAGCAAAATGCATCAATGTGGTACACTTTAACGTGAACATCCCACCTCCTCATCTCCTGCTGTTGCTGTCTGTTGTCCATTTGCTGTCTCTTTTCTCTTGTCATCTCGTCTTATCTCTCTCATTGCTCTTGTTCAGTCCTGGTTATAAATGATAACAAACATAGACACTCAGAGAGATGCTCAGAGACATTGTAATACTTAACACCCCCAGCAACATGTACCCTTTCCTCAGCTTCCCCTATGCCTTACTGATTTCAGCTATCTCAGTAAAAAAATAAGAAATTTGTGAAATATATAGAGGTACAAATTCAATATCTCATTTCTAAACGCATCAGAAATTTAAGTTTAAATTTAATGTTCAGCAGCCCAAACAAACACAGCTGAATGGGCGGGTGAACCCAGGCTGGACTTCAGTAACTAACTAATTAACTAACAGGCTGGCAGACTGGAGACACAAGAGGCGTTTTGTTTACAGTAATCCAGTATTACACTTTCACTCAGCAAAATGTTGTGCTCCGTTAGATGTCAAGCATTTGAAAAGCAATTTTGTGTTTGGAAATGAAGCCTATCATCAGCCAGGTCAAGTGTCAGTCCAAGCTGAAGTTAGGGTGTCCACCAGGTCACTAGTGGTCATCAGCTCAACAACACACTGCTGGAACATTTTCAAATCCAGCACATATCCTACTATCCTATTCTGTTTTTTCTACCTTGGGTCTTCTCAGCAACTGAACAGAACTGACCAATTAAATTCATGCATAACTTATTCCTTTAGTTCTGCTCTAATGAAATGACAGTGATTGGCAGAGCTCATCACCAAAACACACACAGACATACCAGCAGATCTCTGAAGACAGTGCTGATAATGGAACATGGATGATAACTATGTAAAACTTAACATCCAAAATAAAGACACCACTGGGCTGAATAGACGCCACATAACTGTAGTACTAAAACTGTAATTCAATGTCAAAGCGTCTCTGCTACAATATCATCCACTCAATACTTACCAATGTAGTGGGTGCATCTCGTTTGGGTGGAGGATGATTGACAGTAAATCCATGACATTGTAGTATAGTTGCTGTTTTTGACAAATATGTTTATTGTATTTTCAAATAGTATACAAAAACATAGACTTCACAGTGAACATAAAAGGCACATAAAAAGATAATATCTAAGCTAAACACATGAAGACACTTTGAGTATAATGGAAGTAAGGCACGTACTGCTGCAGTACTTGTTGACAAGGTACCAGAATCACATCTTGGTGGAACTTCCAGACTAAATAAGAACATAACTGTACAAAAATTAAGATAAAAATAAATAATATAATCAGCAGGTCACTGCAAGGCCGCAGCAGAATCTTCCCCCTCCAGGAATTTCATGAATAAACCCCAAATATTTTCAAAAGTATTGTATTTCCCCTTTACTATGTATGTAAGTTTCTCCATAGCCAGACATTGCAGCAATCCATCAACCCAACTTTGCTTGGTTGGTCTATTGACAAATTTCCAAGACAGAGCAATTTTATGTTTAACCTCAAGCAAACAAAATATAACCAGTTTCTCATTTGTATTGTTAAGTTTACTGATGCCTACTGTAGTCCGGGCATCCGGATAACCCAAAACTAGTGGCCGTTGATCCCAAATTGCTCTTCCACTATATTGACTTGAGGAACAGAGGCGTCAGGATGCGCTACGGAGGACACAGACCAGGAAGCTACCGGACCGATAGTAGTGTTTTTTCAGGCTTCTGATCAGTCTTTGTCAGGTGATGTCACTGTCGCGTGTTTTGCATTTGCTTCCTTTTATTGTCAAAATGGTACATTTGTCCCACAATGGACCAGGAAGCCTACAGTACCGCGTTTCAATTGTATTTTTGCATTTTCATTTGGAGATTTTTCTTAAACTGTGCATGTGTGAATGGGATTTTGTTTTAGGAAAACCCCTGTTTTCAAAAATACCCATGTACGTGTGGATTATAGGCCTGAGAAGCATCCAAAAATACACAGTTTAGGGCATAGTGGAAGCTCCACTTTTGTGGCAGTGGATAAAGTTGTTAATATCTCCTTCCATTACTCTTGTATAGCCGGGCATTCCCAAAGACAATGGAACAAGCTGCCCTTTTGTACACCATGTTTGACACATAGATCAGTTGTATTAGGGTTGATTTGTACTGGAGCAACTTGAACCAAGTTTTTATAGTTTGAACTCGAGATTGTAAACAAACATCCTGCCATTCTTCTACTGTAATTTCTTCATCAAGATCCAAACACCAAGCAAGCCTTTTATCTTCTGAAGATTCCTTTGTTGCATCTATAATAACTTGATAAAATCAGGAGATTTGGCCACCTGCCTCAAGATGTCTTTTCTAAAGTGTTAAGAATTGGTAGTCCTGGAGAGTTTTGTGTCGTTGATATGAAGTTTCTAATCTGGAGATACTTAAAAAAGTGCTTTGGGTCAATTCCAAACTTTTGTCTTACATCTATGAATCTTAAAAGAACATTATTGTATAAATCTGCAATTTTTCTAATGGCATATGGGATAAAGGAAGATTTTCTCCAAGGTAATTTAACACTTCATGCCTTACTATCAATGTATATTTTACCAAGGGATTTGAAGGGTATTTTTTCCAGTGGTGGAATGTAACTAAGTACATTTACTCAAGTACTGTACTTAAATACTCTTTAGATGTACTTGTACTTTGCTTGAGTGTTTCCCTTTCGTGCTACTTTCTACTTCTACTCCACTACATTTTGTGGGCAGCTTTAGTTACTAGTTACTTTGCAGATTTAGATTATTAATACAAATTATAAATCAACTAATAAATTATGATATTTATTTTTATAGATTAAGCTACTCAGCAGTATACAAAGTAATTAAAATTAGTTCCACCTTTACCAGCTGCAACATTAAAGTGATAAACACATTAATGCATCAGTAATTACAGTCCAATAACATGATATATATGATTCTGAAATGGGCCATTCTGCATTATGACTTTTACTTTTGCTACTTTACTTTTTTTTTGATGCTAATGCTTTTTTTTACTTTGACTTAAGTAAGATTTCGAATGTAGGACTTTTACTTGTAACCAATTATTTTTACACTGTGGTACTGCTACTTTTACTTAAGTCAAAGATTTGAATACTTACTCCACCACTGATTTTTTCAATCTGGATAGTTTTGCTGAATATAGATATAGGTTCAAAGGTATTTTAGAGGTTGTGGCCTCCTCCATCCTTATCCATGGAAAGGGTGACTTGTTCTCAAACCAAAAAGAGGCTGAGCAGCCCAATAGTATCACTGGAGGTTAGGAAGCTTTAACCCCCCTCTCATTGTAGCATAGTTAAGATTGCTGTAAAATAAATGGTGTTATTCTCTACTGTAAAACCAAAGAACCAAAAAACCCAAACCAAAGATTTTCAGAGTATCTGCTTTAAAAACACAACACAACAAATATTGAATGCATTTCTAAGCCTTTTCCACACATAATCAAATACATCTTGTTTGTAGGCCTACTAACAGATGTTGGAGATATGTGTCTTTAAATGTCTTTCATCGCAGCGTTCAACTGAGGCCATTTAGTGAGATTCCATTTGCTACCAAAAAACATGTTAAATTGATTTGCTGTGTTGTCTTCACTAGTCGTCTGAGTGGAATGAGAACTATGACATTTTAATTCTATAATTATTTGCTTGACAAACACGGAGAGGAGCAGAATTGGCATCAGATGTGCCATCACAAAGATTCAAATAGATTTTCCCCAGAAAGT
This sequence comes from Diretmoides pauciradiatus, assembly GCA_900660315.1. Lineage (NCBI taxonomy): Eukaryota > Metazoa > Chordata > Actinopteri > Trachichthyiformes > Diretmidae > Diretmoides > Diretmoides pauciradiatus. The sequence continues at coordinate 9,843 of CABFOS010076070.1, read as the reverse complement.
GTCGTGTCTTGCATTTTTGATGAGGTGAAAATCTCGGGGTATGTGTGATGAAAGGCAATGTTATCAACTTTCTCAATCCTCTTCGTTCCTTTCTTCCAAGTGTTCCAAGAAGCGCTGAGCAGCAGGACTTCATACAAATGAAACTGATGTTATGTCTGATGTTATTGAATGACAGAAAGGCAGCTTTTTGGGGGGTTATTATGGGTACATTTTCTGGCTACTGTTGGCATTTGCATTACAAAGAAATGAAGTTTATCTGACTGAAATACTAAATTTTAGGGAATACATTCCAAACATTATTACTGTAGAGCCCTGGATAATATACGGTTATGCACATTCCACATGAAGATACTGTAATATAATATAGTTACCATTTCAACCAATAACATACACAATCTAATGTAAATATTCCATATGTCACAATGACTATTTCTAACAACTAAATAGTAACCCATGTATAATTTGAATTAAATAGAAAATAATTTTGTTTTCTTATAGGTGCGAATGAACCTGGGGGCTGGTGAGATGTCGCTGTCCTCATCTCTCGGAGTCCAACTGAACAACCTTCTGGAACACAAAGTGTCTCTCACGCTGCAGGATGCCAAACTAACCATGACCATTGATGAGCTCTTCTCAACTGACATCCCTGTGACAGTGGCTGGGGAGGAGCTAAACATTGACCTGGGCATTTGGCTGGGAGGAGCAGGAGACCTCGATGCCCCCTACGTCAGCAACGCCATTCCACCATTCCGGGGCTGCATGACTGACGTCAAATTTGAGTCCCATCGATTTGATATTCTCCACTCTGAGTTAACAGATTGCCACGACACTAAGGAATCCTGCAGCAGTGAGTTTGAGGCCGGTGACGGGGAGGCAACTAGCTTCATCAGCCCAGATTCTTTTGTGTCTTTCCCTACCTGGAGCAGTGCTAGTGGGGCTGCACTGACCTTGGAGTTCCTAATGAAAACCACGATTGAGGATGCATTGCTTATTTTCCACCCCGGCCGAGAGTCTGATTTCATTGCTGTTGCTGTTGTGGAAGGTTATCTCAAAGGGGTGTTGGACCTTGGCAGTGGCATGGAGGTACTGGACAATACCCAGGTGCAGCTGGATGACGACCAGTGGCATAGAGTTAGGGTCCAAGTCGATCAGACTTCCTTTGACATTAATGTAGATAGCCAGTCTGCCTCCCTTCCTCTTGATCCCTCACAAAAATTGGAGTTAATTGGCAATCTGTATTTGGGAGGTATCCAGGGGAAGATGAAGGACGTCTTCCGTGATAGTGGGTTTTTGAATCGTATGGAAGAGGAAGTAACATCTGAATCCTTCATTGGGTGCTTGGGGGAAATCAAAGTAAATCAGAAGGATAGGAGTCTGCAGGATGCCTTGGTGACCAAAGATGTCCATGTCAAATGTGAAGGAGAGGACTATGACTACTCAAGTTATTATGACTTGGAGGCAACTACAACCACTGCACCGGTTCGGATCCGGTATGTTGATGTAGACCCCAATGAACAACATTGCTATCCGACAGACGACATGCCAGAGGTGTTCCAAAATATAACCAAACTCCTTGACGTCAGTCCATTGCTTGTGCCTGAGGGTGGGGAAGTTTTTCTAGATATAAACAACCTGAACCCTACATTTGACCTGAAAGCTGTAGGAATGCGTCAGTCTCAGATCATCTTTACTCTCCAGAGCGATCCCTGGTATGGACTGGTTGATATGAACATTAACACAAGACGTACGCAAATGTTCACTCTCCTTGACGTTGCCAGTAAGAAAATTAAGTATCTGCATGATGGAAATGAAAGGTACGCAGATCAAATCCAGTTGAAAGTAGTTGCTCACAGTGACGGCTACCTTCCAGAATGTCTCAAAACTGCCTGGGAGTTTGTCCTTCCAGTCGAGATTATTCCCGTCAATGATATACCGCAAGTTAGCGGCGGAGACATTTCCATCACGGAATATGGCAGGACTCGTTTAACTTCCAACCTGATCAAAATTGTCGATTCTGACACGCGCTGCGATGAATTGGTAGTGACTGTAACCTCAGAACCGTCCGCGGAAGTTGGTTACTTAGAAAATGGCCAGCAACCAGGAAGAAGCATCACAGAGTTCACTTGCAGGGAGTTGAAAGAAGGCAATATCTATTTTGTACACAGAGGCGGTAGTGCTGCTGGGATTACTTTAGAAGTATCTGATGGACACTCAATAAGTCAATCAACCACTTTTAAACTGTCTGTCACAGAGCCACACATGACTATTGTGACCAACACTGGGCTTCTGCTGGCTCAGGGAAGCAACTCTTCTATAGGCGTTCAAAATCTGGCTGTCATCGCTCATCCTCGTAACGGAGATGTTGTTTATAACCTCACACAGCCTCTGAGATTTGGAGAGCTGCAGATTGTCACCAGTAATGGCGTGCCTAAGCAGGTGACAACTTTCCATCAATTCGATCTGGATCAAGACTCTCTTATATATTTAAGCACAGACTCGACCGATCAGGAAGATATTGTGGTTGAGCGGATTCAGTTTGACATCCACCTGGGACAGTTCGCCCTTTGGAACAACACCTTCTTAGTCAAGATCATTCCTGCACAGGTGAAGATTTCTACCTTGGTCCCGCTGGAGATGCAGGGAGAGGAAGAGAAGACGATCGGACACATAGAGCTTGAGGCTGAGATTAAGGGGAAAAGTCCCAATCCAGAAACTGTAAAATACATCCTTGTGAAGCCTCCAACACTGGGTAGTCTCCAGCTGTTAGACAGGGAGCTGGTTGAGGGTGACAGTTTCACCCAGCAGGACCTTTGGGACAGCCGTGTCAGCTACAGACTGCGGGTGCGTAGAGCTGTGGACAGTGTGGACCAGTTCCAGTTCAAAGTCTTTGCTGAGGATCAGTATTCTCCTGTGTACAGCTATCCAATTAGCATCCTCGCTGACTCGGACGCTCCTGTCTTGACTAATGAGAGACTGATTGTCTGGCAGGGTGGTGAGGACATTGTGAACAAAAACTATCTCTGGGTCCAAACACCAAGCTCTACAGATTTTTTATACCGGGTCACCCAAGACCCAAAGTATGGCCGACTTATAAGGGAGTCACCACCCGGACAGCCTAGATTTGAGGGAGGAATTAGATTATTCAGCAATGAAGACCTTCAGCTTGATAGACTTATCTACAAGCACGATGGCTCCAAGACGAGCAGCGATGAGTTCCATTTCTCGGTATTTGATCAGGGAGCAGGAAGTTCAAACACCCGAGGTGACGGTCAAGAATCAGTAAGCGGAGTTTTCAGAATATCTGTTCAATCCAAGAATGAGCATGTGCCTGTCCGGGTAGTGGATCAAGTCTTCAACGTGGTCCGCCATGGACAGCGTTTGTTAACCACTGATGTCATTCAGTTCAAGGACGACGATTCCGATTTCAACGATACCCAAATTGTCTACGCTCGTGAGGGAATCCTCTCGGGCAACATCGTGTCAACATCGAACCCCTCACAGCCCCTCTTCCGTTTCACACAAGCCAACTTAAGAGATAAGAGCATTCTCTTTATTCACCATGGAGCAGACCGTGAACGCTTCCCACTGCAGGTGTCAGATGGCTTCCACAAGACCACCGCACTGCTCTGGGTGCAGGCGGGGGACCCCTACCTGCGAGTGGTCAACAACACTATGGTTGTCATGGACCACGGCAGCACCAAGACCCTCAACACCAACTTGTTGAGTGCTGACTCCAACATGGACATCAGAGACGACAGTGAGATCAAGTTCAAAGTGACCTCACCGCCCAGTGATGGGAGGATCATTGTGAGTGGGATTGAGGCGTCGGTGTTCACGCAGGAGGACTTGAAGAAGGGTGTTGTGTCCTACGAGCATAACTACGAGAGCTTGAGGTCCAAAGACTCCTTTGCCTTCACTGTCCAAGCGAAAGAATATTCTGACGTGGGTACATTCCGGATTAAAATATTCAAGCAGGGTTACCTTTCTGAACCTGAGGTGTTAACCAATGAGGTCATCATTTCCTATGAGGGAGAACATACCATAATCAACCAGGATCATCTCAAGGTACTGTTTAATGTCTCTGTAATTATTAGGGATGCACGATATCATCATATCGGTATCGGCTGATAATTACTTAAAAATGCATTATCGTTATCGGACAGATATCAAAATTATTCCCGATATGATGACACATTAATGATGTGCCCACCACGTTGATGCGTTGGTGTAACAACAGCTCTTGTCAGGAGAAAATGTCTGTGGTGTGGAGAGAAATCAGGTCATAACAAAGCAGCGTCTGCATCTGCACCCCGTATCACAGTTACTGCAAGGTGGAAGGTAAACCCTACGGGTGGAAACTGGTATTGCAATATCGGTATTGATATCGGTCGATATGATCATGGAAATAATCGGTTTTCAAAATCGTCCTAAATTTCAATATCGTGCATCCCTAGTAATCACACATAGCTTCAATATGTGTAAGCTGATATTTTATACTTATTTTTGTTTAACCAGACAGTATTTATAATTGATATAGTGTTGTAGTCATTGTGTGACAATATCTTTGTTATTTCAAAGTTTGTTTCCTCTTTGTGGAGTAGACCTCTCACATTAGACTCAATCAGTCTTGTGAGATTGTACACTATTTATTTTGCAACCCTATCTCTAATGTTCACTGCACCCACATGAAAGCAGGAGTAAGTATCACTGTACATTTGCTGCTTTTAATCTAGTTTATGTACTAAATTACAGTCTATTAAGTGTGGAAAACAGAGCACTAAGTATACCCTGAGGAGGCTTCTGGAGCCCGCTGTAATTTATACGATGAGCCTGCATGCACTTCATCTTGAAAGCAATTCATGGAGTTTAAATTGCGGAACCATTCACAACACAATCTTGTATTTAACTTGAATTTTGAAATAATGAGAAACATTTCAGAAACACATATTCTTATTCAAGTTTAGTTTGCCAGTAGTGTGCACATTGTGGGATCAATTGAGATGTATTGACTAAAGAAGCACCTAAACACAGTACATACATTATTGAAAAAAAAGTATTGAACAAAGCCTTGACAGAATGGCCTTTAACAGTGGTGAAATATTGTCTTGGCTTTTGGGAGCTATCCAAGGTGCATTCTTTCTGTGAAATGGAAGATACTGTAGCATGCTCCTCTGAAATCATGTCAAATGGAAGCACGCTTGCTTAACATTACAGGGCTTAGAACTGATCCACACTTCTCAAAGTGGGGTGACCATTAATCTGCCTGTGTAATATTCAGCATATACTTCATGAGTGCAAAATGTCCCAATGACCTTTTTAGTTTCTGCTCATTATAAAGTCTGATTGTCAAGCAAACTATCTGCCTAGAAGCAAACTACTATACTATACTACAGTATATCAACTTGTCCGTACATCAAGGGCAACATATTCACGTATCTTTGTCTTTTAGGTGGAGCAAGCTGATATTCTGCCTTCAGAAATGGTGTTCACCATTAAAGAGCCTCCTCGTCTTGGCCATGTGGTCAAGCTGACGAATAACTCAGACAGTACAGCTGCTCCTGCCCTCGACTACATTCACTCTTTCACGCAGGAGGACATTGATCAGGGTTCTATTCTCTACGTGTCCGCCTCCATCCAGGTGTATAATCATTTGATTCTGCTGTAATGATAATTCAGATGTGGGCAGCTCATTCCCTTATTCATATACACAGCCTAAAAGTAAAACACAGACCCAGTCTTTTTTAAAGGGATTATTATATCAATTACTTATGGTCATTTCAACATCCATTGTCTTCAAGGGTTACGACGCCTTCACAACAGATGTCAGTAATGGTTTTACCACGGTGGAGGACCTGCAGATCTCTGTGAACATTGTGCCTCGGTTCATCCCCGTCCAGACCCTCAACTTTACCGTGAGGGAAGGTTTCAGCATGCCAATCACCGCAGAGATTTTGAACATTTCGCACCCATTCTACAGTTCAGTTCAGATCGAGTTTTCTGTGGATGAGCTGCCACAGCATGGGAACCTCCGCTTCCTGGATAAAGACGCACAGGACCTCATCTTCTTCACTTTGGACGAGGTAGGCGGTGCAGCGGTGGAAGTAAACAATTGATCTACTTCTCTACTTGAGTAAAATACACTGGCGGATGTCAAAAGTATAAAATATAAGAAATTCGTTAGTTAAGTACTTAGTTCCTTCCCACCCCTAAGGTAGCTACAGGCAGTGAGAGAGGTACCTGTGTAAATCATGTACGGTGACATCACTAAACTGCGCACACGCTCATGTTTACCAACCCGGTCCAAAAGGGACAAGAGAGGCAAAAGATCTAACGTTGGTGAGTCCAGCTTTCTTTCAACAGAGCACACTACCCGTGTACATACCCGACACCAAAATTTAATTTGGGCAAATAGGGCAAATCTACAGGTTCTCAATTAGGGGGGATGGGAGATGCTCATCTGTATTCCAGCTTCCACTTATAGAACATTCTTAGTGATTAAGCTGATAAGACAGGTGTGTTTTTATATTTAAAAAAAATATGACTTAGTGCAGCTTTAAGTGCTGTTGGCTATCCATGAATCCTTGAGAGAGCTCAGTAGCAAAACAAACAAGATTCACATACACCACTAAATAATACATCAGTTTTTTCAGTTTGTATTATACCAGAAAGTCATCTACTTGACTTTGATCATGACGCTTGTTCAAGTGAACTACCACAGTTACACGTCACAGTACAGTAGAACTTTCCCAAGGTCCTCGTCAGTGCTCTTTTGGATTTGTTGCGTACTACCAGATAAAGAGGGAAAACTGTGGGACTGCTGCACAGTTGTCTGGTTTGCTGCCATGTGGTTCAGAGAGGCCCCTGCTTTAGGAAAATATTAAAAATACATGAGTAGTTACCGGTGGAAAAACCTCATGCATTCTGAATGGACCACATAGTTTAGTGGAGCTAGTTAGTCACATATCTTATTGCTTCTACAGTACATCCAGCCCTGCTCTCCCTCTACTCCACTTTCTTTGCTGAACCATTGTGGAAAAACTGACGGTGCCTTTGGACTGCCCCGAGCCAAAATAAACTGGCCCAATATATTCCTACAATAATGTGTGTGTGCACACAAACCTCCGCGCTTTGCTACTGCCAGACTCACTCTCTCTGTCTCTCAAAGACCCCACTGTAGTTTCCAACTCTAGTGGGACTCATGCATGGCCATGATTCAGCTAAATCTGATTACGTTGGTAGTAGGGAGGCAAAAACTAACGTAGACATAATCCCCCAATCTGGAAATGTCACAGAGAAAAAGTCACAGCGTCGACTTCTTCTTTCTAGTGGTTGATGAAAACTGTTTTATGAGTGGACTCTCTGTACTTTCTCTCTGTGTTTTCTTTTACTGTTCATATGAGTCTGAAGCACAGCCATTCTCCCAAATGAGTACCACATTGAAAAATAAACGTGCAGGGCTCAGTCAGCACAACATTTAAACTAGAGTGTAATTATTCCTAAATTAAAGTCGGATGTACGCGTCCCCATTATCCAATGGTATTATCCAATCCATATTGAGCAATGGCTCTTTTAAGCTCAATGCTGTTTCAAGCGCCACTAGGCACTAAGCAAGTCCCCCGACCCCTGGGACTGACTGGACACCGACTTAACTGCTGTGTGTAGTAATTTTGAGATAGTCATCATGTGGGGTGGTTTCACAAGGTTATTTAAGGGTAATGTAGGTACAAAGAAAAAACGAAGTGTGTCAGGCAGCCTAACTGTAGAATAAGTGGTCCCCACTTCTAAATACAGGCGAGGAGTCCTCCGCTAACAGCAGCCACAAGAATGTAAAGCTACTCTGTGCCGTGTGGCCTAGATGTGTCACAGGGGGATAGAGTGTGTGAGTGTGAATAAAGGTATGGTATTTTTCTAACCACAGCTCCGACTACAATTCACTCTCCCACTGAACAATGAAAGTACTCGAGCTATGCACACATCTTGTAACATGTGGTATGTGGTGTGGAAACCAACCAGAGAAAATATGCAAAATCTGCAACACTGTTCTAAAACACTCCCACAGCTCACACAGGCATCTTTATTTTTCACAAAATAAAAGATGTTTTTGGAGCAAAGTCATTACTCAGTTTCTGACATTGGTACGCAGAGCTTGAGATTAAAAATGCATCACTCAAAAGCTTAAATAAATAATGCAATTGGAACTGAATCGTGACATACTACATCAGAAAGACACATTGTCTTGGTGTAAACGTGACGGCCACATGTCCAACCATTGTTTATTGTCCTAGTAGGGAGACTGATTGTCTCGCTCACTTTCCCCGATCAGTAATGATGGGGGGTGTTTTTCCAGTGGGATGCCAGCCATATGGGATCCATTAGGCACTTCCTGCTCTCTGGTGCGGGTCCTCTTCCTCACAGGGGCTTACTGGCCCGGATTGAGACAAAGTTTCAACAGTCTTCCTCTTTGCAGAGAGGGGCACTGAATCTCATTCAGGGTTCCCACTCCTCCTGGAAAACCTGGAAAATTGACTAAAATGACCAAATATCCTGGAAAAAAAATCTATGTTGTCCTGGAAAATGTTGATTGTATTTTAGCCCCTCACTCAGATCGCCTATTTAAACCTAGGTGTGTATTTTTTTTAAACTGTTAGTAGGACTATACTGTAGCAGCGCTGCCCAATTTGGGGCCAATTTGGGGCCGTTGTGAACAAGTGCTGCCCAGGATTGTCAAGAAAAAATGTCCTGGAAAAGGATTTCTCAAAAAGAGGGGGAACCCTGTCAGTGCTTTTTCCTTTTGCAGTACCTTCTCAAAAGGTATCAGAGGGGAGGGTCAGATAGGGGGAGGCTGGGCCGGACTTATGCATGGGCTTACCTGGGCTCAAGCCCAGGGGCCTCGGGCTACAAAGGGCCCTGAAATCAGTCAAAATGTATGAATAAATATTGTTTGTTTTTCAAAAGTAACAATCCGGCTGCTGGACTGGCCGGGGTTTTAAATCCAGTTTACAAATTAATTACGTCAAATTTTAAAAAGTACGGGACACTCAGAGTCACATAAAACTACGCCGGCCATGTTACAGACATCACCAGTGTCTTCCGACATGTGATGCTATTAAGTATCTTTTTAAGTTTTGATGTTACCATCTCTCTCTCTTTACTGCTCATCATTTCAGTTCCTGTTTCTTGGCTTTAGTTGCTATTAAGGTTTGACACTACATTCTTTTCCTCTCTGCTGAGGGATCACTTCCTGTTCTATTTCGTACGTGCTCCGCCCTCTAACGGGCTTCGCTATTGGTTAACCCCTTTGAGGCCACGCCTCGGCACCTGAGATCAACTGCTTGCACTCACCCGCCCATCGGGGGGTAGTTCCCCTATAAAGGCCCCTACTTCCGTGATGCTCGCTTCCCTCTTTTTCTCAGCCACCTTTGAGAGAAAGACAGAGTTGTCTCTAGCTTGCTTCACTGTAATATATCATCTTGGATAAAACCTGCGAGTCAGTCACCTTCCGGTGTCGCAGTGTGTTTTGGGATTCATCATCATCATCATCATCATGTCAGAGTATCTTACCTGTGGCGACAAGCGGATCCGGCACAGAGTCGAGTTTGACACATGCGCCGCCTGCTTCACGCTTCCCCTGGGGGAACGTGAGAAATGGCTGGCTTCAGCTGGACCGGCTTGGTCTGTTTCATCCCCAAGGTAAAGCCGGTGAGAGGGTGATTCTCCTCATGATGATGTCTGTTTGAGGGCTCAGCGGCTACCGGCTACGGTACGTGCCGTAGCTAGGCTAAGCTAAGAAGCTAGGCTAAGCTAAGCTAGGAAGCTAAGCTAGGCTAAGCTAAGAAGCTACGC
>CABFOS010076068.1:0-10794 GCA_900660315.1 Diretmoides pauciradiatus | reverse complement strand
CATACACCCCTGCCTCTGCAGAACGTGTAAGCAGACATGTATTGCATGTGATTGTTGGGGAAATGGAGTGAAAAACAGGTCCGGGGTTGCGGGTTCAGGTTGCGGGTTTCAGAGTGACGAGATCCAGAAGCCGGTGGGCTTGGTATTACCCCGGTGCTTCCTGCCCCCGTGGCCTGGATGGGGGGAAGGGATGAAGGTTGCAAGAGGAAGGAGGGAGGCCTATTAAAGCCAGGGGCCACGATACTACGCCCTGCCCTACAGGAGCACCTCTGGAGGGAGCCGAACCCAGCCCACGGCTCCCACACTCCTGCCATCAGCCCTTCGTCTCGCTCCAGATCCCACTGTGGTTTGTTTTATAACCTTGAACCACAGTTAACCTTCAAAACCTCAGTGTGGTGATCGAGGTCTCCCAAGATTCCACTCGTTCACTGTTTCAACAAGTCCAGGCACTTATTTACCCTTTGCTTCTATGCAATATGCGTTGTTGTAACGCTCTCTCTACATGCGTCACACTATCACTCTTTTTTTCTTCCACCTCTTTCTCTCTTCTCATGTACATATGTCAAGTCAGGCCGCTATCGCCTTGGTCCATTCATCGGTGGTCCATTCATTCCTATGGGAGACAGTTTTGACTGAGCGACGGATGGAAAAATCCAACTTTTGCATCGTCTCAGGTCCGTCCTGACTGGAATTCTTGACTGGATTTGTGATATATCTAACATATCTTACAGTAGAAAAAAGAATATTCCACTCTGAATTGACCAATTTATATGCTGAAATTCTGAATGGGTGACAATGATGAAGTTATGTAGGGGGTCGTCTGTGTGTGATAGCCTATTACATTGCTTTAACAAATAATATAACCACCTCTCAAAGTATTTTTTTTTATGTTTTGTGAAAAAAATAAATGGCTGTGACTCTCTCAAAGAGGAATTTGAGTCAAGGGGCCACCGCCACATAACTTTGCTCTACTTTGCTGGTGCCCCGGCGTCGGCCATCAGACCTCTGGAGCTGGTCCAGAAAGCTGCAGTTCGCCTGGTGTTCAACCGCCCCAAGTTCTCCCACACAACTTCCCTTCTCTGTTCTCTATACTGGCTCCTCGTAGCAGCTCACATCCAATTTTAGACTCTGGGCCAGTGAAAGGAACAGCTCCTTCCTACCTCCAGGCCATAGTCGAGCCCCACACCCCCGCCCAACCACTTGGCTCTGCTGCCTCGAGGTGACTTGTCCCATCGCTCCGAGGCCCTGGCGGCCGTTCGACCTGGTCACAGCTCTTTTCTCTCCTGGCTCCACAGTGGTGGAACGAATCCCCACTGACCTCAGGACAGCAGAGTCACTGCCCATCTTCCACCAGGCTGAAAACCCACCTCTTCAAGAAGTACTATCCTGACCCTTCCTCTTAAAGAAGTACTACCCTGACCCTTCCTCTTCAAGAAGTACTACCCTGACCCTTCCTCTTAGCAATTATTGATTTTGTTTCTGCACTTCCACTTCAGCACTAGTTCTGCTCTTAGATGCTTGTTTAGAAAGGAGATGCTCTTGTGCTTTCTGGTGACTAGTAGTTCTCTTGAGTACCTACATTGAATGCACTTATTGTAAGTCGCTTTGGGTAAAAGCGTCTGCTAAATGACTGTAATGTTATGTATTACAGTGCAACTTGACGTACTCCGACCAGCTGGGGGCAGCGTTCTGTTGGAGACGTCTGTAGAATGTGAACGAGCTGTATCTCAAAATTGTGCAGTCCTTCACAGGCTCCACCTAACAGTGTGTGTCTGCATGCGTGTGCGCGCATACATGTTAATTTGCTGTTTATCAGTATATGTGCCTGTGTGTATCAGTTAGTGTGCTTTATGCATGTGCCCAGATGGTCCCACTGTGAATCCTATTACTGCCTCAGCACATGATCTCAAATCTGCTGTACGTTAAACAACCTGTCCTCCTACATGTCTACTTAATAACACAAATTTTGATCGATGCCTTGCCCAGCACATGCATGAACCGGAGGAATGTAAAATAGAACAGAACTTGCAATTAATTTCCCGTTTCTAAATTTGTCTGCATATTTTCTGTTTGAAGGAATTTGGATGGAATCATTTTTTTTCCCTTTATGATGAAGTACCATGAAATAACTCTCTTCAAGTCCTACATTCTAGAGGCATATCACTGCCATGTCTTCACTATTTTGTCTGCAGTTTCCCACTGGAGGGCTTGAATTAGTTGGGAAGGTTTTGAGTTTGAGCCATAATAATGTTGGATAGGAGCCCTCATATTTCAGCTCTGATGCGAAATCGGCCCAGTGGCTTTTCGGACTCAAATTGGGTTTAAACTGTGTCAGGAGGAGAAATGTTTTTTAAAATAATAGCCATGAATGCCATGCAACAGAACTTTCTTACTGCTGAGCTTTTGATCCATTTTTATAAATAGCAGAATTTCATCGTAAAAACTAATGTTTCTGCGGTCTTTTCCTGCAATTAAAATAAGGTTTGGCCCAGGAACAAGGGCCAAGCTAAGTACTCGTGTTTTAGAAAACTCTCCCCCTCTCTCGCTTTCTTTCTCCCTCTCCCTCACCCCCTTCCTGCCTCCCTCATCTCTGAAAGCATATGTCATTTATGACTTGTTATTTTCATTTTTCTCCATATTTTCCACATGGCAGCGGCAGGCAGATGTCCGATAATGGCATGTGAGACCTAGCAGAGGGGCGTGTTCCACCTGCGCCGCTCTGTATGTTTTTAGTTGGGTCGTGTATACGGTGGGCAAAGCGAGCGCCGTGCTTTCCCAAGACATTCTCTGATTCCTCTTGGCCGAGCAGTGTGGTCTTCACATGACCAATCAAATATGTCAAACCGCCAGTGTTTTTCCCCCCGCATGTACAACAAGAAAATCTGGCTTCAATTATTATTGCACCCTGAGGGGAACTTCCAAAATTCCTCCCCTCCTCATTTGTCAGAAATGAAGCTCTCTCGTTTCCTGCGATTGGCTGAAATATGTCTTTTGATATTAAATCACACCGGTTTCCACTGGCTGCATGACCAAGACAAATGTTTATCATATTTATTTATGTCATTGGAGATGACCCTGCAGCTCAGCAATGTGAAGACTTGGCTGCAGACTCCCATGTAATGTTGATTATGAGTAAGAGAGTCTCCTAAATAAGCTGAAGTTAAGAGATAATTTGGAACGCATATGAGGTAACTGTGGTTTGTTTAATGTGAAAAATACAGCTTGGGTTTGAGGGGGGGGGGTGATGGAGGTACTGTTACAAAATGCGTAATGAATCTAGACTGACACATCCCACCCAAATCTTAAAGGTTCTTGGTTTGACTTATATCATATTCTGTTGATAAATGCGGTTCCAAATGTTGATTAAGGATCTGTTTCACTTGTTTGTATGTCAACAAATCCAGCTAAATCCAGTTATACACCTCTGATCTCCCATTGCCGTTGTTTTTGTACTTGGTGCTCATTGTCATAACATCACGCTCTGGTAGAGGCCTTCCCAGTGTGGCTAAGGGAGGGGAAACGCTATATGAAAATTGCCATTGACGTTGCCGAAACAAATAAAACTACTCATGCTGTCGCTACATCTGTAGCCATTTTAAGCCCTTATTTATACCATTTAAGCTCTCATTTGAATTCACCAGCACAAATAAACATATCATAACGAAGCAAAGGCCCTGATGTCATATGCAGATGTTGAATTTTGATTATTCCTTTTGCCTCGTGAATTCGTCGGGATCTCGTCTCTCAAAGGCAACGTAGATGACATCATTGTTTCTTGGCACTGACGCGGGCGATGTTTGCTCTTTTTGACTGTAGCATTTCAACTATAGAGACAGCGCTGCCCACTCCTGACATATCTCCACATCTTCTCTACCATGTTACAGTTTGTGTATACTATAGAGGTCTTCTGTTCCTGGAGACAGAGATACAGAGAGAGGTACTCAGGGCCCCAGTCTCCAGACTACTGTGTTGTTCAGCCAGCTTTCAAACAATGTTTACTGCTAATGATAAGTTGGCATAAATCAGAACTTTTTAAAAGGCAAATGATTTCACCTGAGGCCTGCAGGGTAATTTATTTGGGTTCTGGGCATGTGAGTGTCTCCCAGGGGCTTTAATTTAGCCATAAATCAGCCTGGATGAAACTTGGGCTACTAAACCACTGAATGGGCAGAGGGAAGGAGGAAGTCGGTAGTGGTTAGGGCCTGGTGCCAGGGCCTCTTTACTGGCTCAATATAACAGACTACCTGGTCTGCTTCTGGAGCTTTAATATACTTTACTGTAATTGACTATAGTAAGGACAGCCTGCCCCAGTGTGGCCCAGACTACGTATCCATGTATGCTTTTTGTTTTGCATCATTAAGAGATACTGTAACCTGCTTGTTGAATGTGACTTATACTCAATCCTCTTTTTGATGTACACAACAAAACGCTCCTTTGATTTCCTTGCTCTTTCCTCCAATATGTATTAGACCTTTTGTATTGTATTGTGTGTATTAGAAGTGCTGAACCTGGGCTTCCAGTAATAATTAAAGTTAAATGAAAATAATTTCCCTTTCTTCCCCCTAGACATGCATTGAACCTGGGCATCCTGCGTGACCCGGGTTCAGAGGTGGAGGACCGTCAGTACCAGCTGGACCTCCAGTCCATCAACATCGGCACAGCCCAGTGGGAGCAGCTCAAACCGGAGAAGGAGGGAGTGAAGGGAGGGGTCTCAGCGGAGAATGAGAGGAGCTCCCAGAACCCGGCCCTGGAGTGGAACATGGCCAACAGGTCAGGATTCAGGAGAGAGTACAGCTAACTAACAGATGAACGTAGAATCACATGCACTTGAAGGCCCCATTTACTTACACCCTCCTTTATGTTCAGCCTGTTACAATTTTACAAATTGTACAAATGTTTTTGTGTCAGGTGTATTGGCCGTATTGACTACCAAAGGCAATTATTTCTAGCATTTGGCATTTTGCAGGTGTGAATTTTGGACACTGTATATGAGGATATTTTTTGATCGTATAGTTGAGATCCCAACTAATCTGCACATCTGCAATTCCTCATTAACTAAAAGCCTTGAAGGTTCATCCAACTGTTAGAAACTGTGTTGCCTATAAAATGGGAGGTAAAATGTGCTAATATGTACAGGAACATATTAGCACATATGTGTGTGATCTGCTGTGAATGTTATGGGGGCCCTGAAGTGCAAAACACAATGGCATATAGGAAAACCCAACAACAAATCAAAAAACACAACGGCATATAGGAAAAAACAACAATGCAGTGAAGGCACAACATAATGTCGGTAGTAGACTGGTAATGTACTAAAGTTAGTATTTTGTGAGTCTGAAATGCCGAATTCAGAAAACACAACGTTTCAAACTCAAACTGGAAAGGGTAGGTACGTATTAGACAATGATTGCTTGTTGCTGATGGGACGCACTGTCTGTCACTTGGAAGTGGCTACTTTTACTCATGTTTCACGTCAGACTTGAATAAACTGAAGTAAAAATACTTACCAGTCTACTACTTAAGTATGTTACCAGTCTACTTTGAATAAACAAATAAAAGTAATAACGTTAGTACGTTACCAGTCTACTACCGACATTATGTTTTGCCCTCACTGCAGCAAGAACATAATTACAAAGCTCAAACCAAGCTTTTGCTCACTGATGATCCATAATTGTGGCTTGACAAGCCAAAATTGTACCATCCTACATCATAACAGCTGATTGAGTCCATTGCTATCATACAGTAAATATAGAAAGTTTCTATATCTATGGTTGCTATACCAACATCAAACGCTCACAAGGACCGTTATCGCGATTGACAGACAATTTGTCCAATCAGCGTCGAGGAAGCAAATTCAATACTGTGGATACCTACTGTACCCTTTCCGGTTTGAGTCTGAAATGATTTGTTGTTGTATTTTCTCATTGTTTTCTCTTTTAATAATTTGATTTGCAATTTGTCGTCATGTTTTCCTCTTTGCCATTAGGTTTTGTGATTTGCCGTTGTGATTCCCTATTTGTTGTTGTGATTCGCACTTCAGGGCCACTGTAGCATGTCCCATATTTCATCTCGTCAGTCTTGATGTGGGAGCAGCATGTAGTTATTGAGTTAGCTCCCTCTCATGGAGCCTCTCCATGCACAGTCATAATTACAAACCCTGTCATTTTTTTATAGACTCAGGAGCTAAAACAAGCACTAGTGTAACGGCCTGTTTGGCCCCACATCCTTTTTTTCCAGTCATGTTTTGAGAGGGAACAGGCCCAAAAATCACAGAATCACAGGCAAGGAGTCCAGATTTGTTCCCTGTCAACTAAAAATAAGCCCTGTGGAAGAATGCAGCGCCGTGCAAAATCAACACAGGCCTGATTGAGACTAAGCACTCTCGGGTCATCAGGACTCTGAGTGAGGTTGGCGGAGAATACACACACATCTCAGACACACATCAGCACACTCACCGACACACACTCAGTACACATACAGTATTCATGAATACTGTACATACATACACATGTACTTTCTCTGTCTTACACACACTCCACAAACTCACATACAAATATTCTACCCCCCCCTCCCATTTCTAAAAATAATCATCCCTGGTGTTATAGCCAGCTCTCTACAGCACAGTGAGGTCAAGGCTGTCTCAGAGAGAGCTTCTCCACAGTATGATAGTCAATGGAGCTTTGCCAGGAAACGGAGAGTGAGACGGCCTGCTTCTTCTGACGCTGCTGCTGTTGAGCCTTGGGCTCTCAGACCTGCCTTAAGACCCTTTATTACTACCATTCCCTAGGTCAAGTAAGATGGCCATTTATTTAAGTAGAAAACACATGGCAGAATCAGGACAATGTCAGGATGGAGCTGAGGTATTTAAAAGTTTTGTTAGATCCAGGATAAAAGTGGATTTTGCCGACTACGGAACAATGAGAGTTTGAGAACATATGGTTATGTGGAAGCTGGTTATGAGTCCCTGTAACTGCTATAGCACCTGCTGCTCTTTTGTACTCTCTCTCTCTTCACTTCACCCCGTTAGTTTTGACTGTCCATCCCAAAATCTTCCCTTGTTTTGACCTGCTCTAACCATGACAGCCAGGGTCTGTTGTAAAACATCCCTTTTTAGTAGCAGACTTGGACCTGTATTATAGTCTTACACTCTGCTTGGCAATCCTACTACGGAGTCTCACTAGCCAACTAATCTTCTCGTTGGGGCCTAGTGCTGACATGTTGAGACCACGTTGTCTGAAAGGGCAATGAGGTGAGATTTTAGGCTCGCACTTACAGGCTCCATAAGATGTCGAATGCCTTTCGAGTCTCCTTAGAAATGGCTGCGGGGATTTTTCTGGATCTGGATTTCTAGTCAGAACATGACCACAAGATGACCTAACGTGTAGCTAAACCGTAAACATTGTGGACTCATAGGATAGACGCACAACACAATTCCACAAATAATCACTATTCAGTTACACCAGACAATCCTCCTAACACCGATTCTAAGCTCAACTGGGGGTGAGTTCGGTCCATGGTTGATCATGTAGATGGTAACGACGAGCAGACCAGTCATCTGAGCTGCCCTGATCAGGCCATACTTGAACATTCCTTGTTTTACCTTATTGGGATTCCAGTTTTTCTAGACACTCCCATTCCTCTTCCTCTCCCAATTTCCCTGCTTTTTCTCTATCATTTCCCTTTTTTTGCACGTTGTCCTTGATCACTAGCGCCAACGACAACCAGTGAATTTGTCTCTTTGTGGTCATTGCTGCTGTTGCTGTTGAGGTTTTGAATGGCAGCTAAAGGTGGTGTTTTGCTGCCCTGTAACTCACCACAACTGACCAGTAGCTTCCAAACAAACCATCCAAGGTGGCTGTGGTAGCTTCCTTGTTCCCCTCTCGTCTGGCTGCGGCAGGAACAGCACTGGAGGCTCTGTTGGAAAATGGGCTTTGCTGTACCGCTGTGTGCTGTACTGTATACCCCACTACAACAACCCAACCATAATTAAACATGTGATTTAGAATGTTCCAACACACCGAGGGAAAGGGGAGTCGAGTTCACGGCTTTATACGTCTGTTGCGATCACCCGCAGGAACACACCACCTCGGCCGTAATGAGTTGTGACACACACTACTTCCAAAGTTCACACCTTTCCCTCCATCAGCCCCTCCCCCACTGTTCCAGCGTCGGACTCGTGGTGCGATCAGGGGTTTTTTGGGTTCAATTCCAGTAGTTGCAGATCAGCGGTGGGCTCAGCCGGCTTCCTGAGGTTTTGCGAGGAAATTCCAGCACCGTGGGTCCGCTGACAGGATCTGTCCTCGTCGCAGCGTATGGTTCCAGGCTAGGAAAGACCCAGTGTCAGGGAGCTGTGAACTCTCTCCACCTCCCCTCCTCTCGCCAGCCCAGGGCAGGCCTCCCTCTCTGCGTCTGTGTCACCGAATTCCTCACTTACTGTTCACGCCGTTGAGCTATGTATGAATCATAATCACTCACTCAAAATCATTCTCCCCATTGTTTGTTTACACCGCGCCCAGTTGGAGATGAGCACACGCATTCATGCACACAGAATGACAGACACTTGCACACATGTATTGTCCACAGATGCTTGTATATACTTACACATACTACACGCGCACACACACCAACACACACACACACACACACATACAATCACAAATCCCCACCCAAATCCTTACATTGCAGGGGGCTCCATGGCTCCCCGGCTCAGTCAGAGGCCCCATATTACTGGTAAACCGAGCCGCACGCCTCCTTGCCTTACTGGTGAATGATAACACCTGTCCCCTGCAATGGGACACTCACTGTTTCACTCTGTCTGAGGGGAGATTAGCCAAACCCAATTGGCCTCTCACCAATCATTTCGCCTCTGAATTGGGCCTCCCTCAAACTCTCTCAGAAAAGAAATGTGTTGGGGAGTAATCCCTTCAGGGCACTGGTAATGCACATTCGCGTAGCGAAAGTGAATATGATATTGGTTCTGGTTAAGTACTGTACTCCAGGCCACCTAGAAACAGGGTCTTTTCTAATCCTGGCCAACTATAAATATTGGAAGCCGTGCCGTTTGATTGTTTTAATAGCAGCAGATGTGGCAATTAACACCACCTTATAAAGCCCACTTGTATATTTGTTTTACTGCTAACAAATGTTCCCACAAATATGACTTGATTGTGGGAATGAACATTAGTGAAATGGAGAGAGTTGATGTGAGAAGGTCTCAGTGTGAGCTTGTGTATACAATTAAGGGGTGTTCCCAATAGAGACTTGTCAAATAATGTCTCACTCTGTCTCTGTAACCATATTCACGCTTCCAGCTAAAACGTGTTAGACCAGAAATTCAAAATGCCCAGTTAGGGAAATATTTCACAGGTCTGGCCTTGGAGTGAAAATCGATTTTGAAGTCTGTTATTTGGATTTCAGCTTTTTCATCCTACTGGTTTGAATTTTGAAAAGCCAGTGCATGTTTGAAATGTATGTCTGCTTGTCAGCTAGGGGCATAACAATAGCTCAGTTGTGAACGTTTTGCGGTTTTGACTGCGTTGTGTTGACTTGTCATTCTTAGGCAGATGGGACAGTCTTACACAGATTTTACAACTGGTAACCATAACAAGTTATTAGTAAATAGAAGTGGGGAAATTTTAGTGAATAAGTGGTCCCTTATGGTTGTTGTTGCTTTTGGACCATAGCACTGGGGATGTTGCAACATCAGGATCTATACTTTATATCCTTTAATATAATTATGTAGTTACTAAAAGCATTTTAAGCAAAAAAACCTATTAAATTGGCATAAAGTGCATACAAATGAACAGTCCCATTTGAAAGTAAATACCTCACAATCCAAATGCAGCTGCAATCAACTAAAGTACAGTACATCCAATGTTTTTTCTCAATTTTTGAGGATACAGTCGTGATGAAGTGTAGGCCGACAGTTTGACCCTGTGTGTTCGTCTCTCTCCAGTATCAGGAGACACCAGGAGCGCCGGGCCATCCTGACCCCTATCCTGACTGACTTCTCTGTCCGGGTCACCGCTGCTCCGGCCATCATCTTCAGCAAGCCTCTGTCCCCTGACAGCGGACAGGCGGAGGTCAGTACGGACCCAACACAGCGTTTCATGAATCAACTAGTACAGCTTTTTCTTCAAACGTGTTCCTGAAAAGAGCGGAGTTCGCTGCAAGTGCAGTGAAAAACATTTATGAAATATAAACATTGCAATTTAAAAACTCATACTAAATAACACCTGCCAAGATGGATGTTTTTACTATGTAGGGGTTTCTCAGAGAATAAACACTCACACAGTTAATCAATCTGAGGATATACCTTTCTCTCTCTATAGAAGTACCCAATTTGTTCAGTATTTGTACTGAGTGCTTGTGCCCTTTGACCAAAAACTGTTAACCATGATTGCAGCCATTATTCTCCCAATCCGTTTTTCATACTGAAAATAGACATTGATTATGTGGGATGTCAGATGTATTTAAGTTTTACCTCTTAACGTACACTAACTTCCTCATTAGGATACCCTCAGTCAGTTCGCCATGTAATGGAGGCTTTTGACCCGCAGAGTTCAACCCTTTCTGCTTATACAGCTGATGTTTTCTGGCATGGCTCTCTGAGACTTCCTGCCTCTTTGATGCTTCATCCGCCCATGCTAACATGCCCCTTGACAATGCATAACAGCTAATCCATAGTTTGTGTACTGACACGCACGCGCACACACACACACACACACACACACACACACACACACACACACACACACACACACACAGAGAGAGAGAGAGACAGCTACACATTTA
>CABFOS010076066.1:0-16390 GCA_900660315.1 Diretmoides pauciradiatus | reverse complement strand
AACACTATTATTGCCTATTGTTCTTTTCTCTCTTCTTTTGTTTGAATACTATGGTGATTGAGAATAAAAGATAGATGAAGCTTAAATAACAGGGGTGGGACTCGAAAAGTTTCAAAACTTCATCCTACGCCCTTTTCCAACATTGTTTAGTTAATTGAGTTTTGTTTAATATGTTATTTAGGCAGCAAAATAATACAATAGTAATGTTTGTATTTTTTATTTATTTTATTATTATTTCTTATTCATTTTGGTTTTAATGTTCAAAATAAAAATCTATCAATCTATCAATCTATCAATCTCTCTATCAATGTTTGTTACACCTGTCGACAGTTCTGATGAAGACCCTTTGTGGTCGAAAGATGTTAACTGAGGCCATGAAAAAATAAAGCCTTTCTATCTTTAATCACACTCCTGCCTCTGAGTGCATGGATCCAACTGCTTTGCTCCTATTTCATTTTTCCTGAGGATCCAAGAGCACCTGGCAGAGATATATCATTTTTTATTCCTCCCCAGAGCACCGTAGGTTTCTTCTCCGTTTCCATATACAAACAATTGTTTATTATTTCCAGCATGATGTATGGTACAGACAATTCATACAGTAAATGGTCAGTCAAATATGAACAAGCTTGATACAAAAAGTATAAATATAATACAATCCTCAGAATTTTAAGGACACTTTAATACACGTTGTCATGTGACATAAATAAAGTAGGGCTTCTCTTTGAATATATTGTCTAAACCAGTAAGACAAAAACAATAAACATCTCTTCTCTTTGAAAAGTCCATATGTATCTTTGAATTAAGGATAAAGGTCAATGTGGGGAGACTTATTTAAATTTGTGTATATATAGCCTATATATATATCTGCCATACCAGCACCATAGAAACAATACTGACATTTTTCTGTGTATATGTATAGTATAGACTTGGTGGAAGCAGAGGCGTATTTTCACACAGTTATCACCATTGTTTTGAAGAGGCATTCTCTTCATTCATGGTGGTTTTCACTATTGGCGTCAGGTTACATCTGACCAGCAAGTTCTGTATTGACGGTTTTATGTGTTTACTTTGACAGAAATAAACAAAGGCCGCAACATAGTTTGGACGTTTGGTAAGGTCTTGGCTCACCTCAATGTTTACCTCTTTACTCCTGACTTATAAAAACTCAGAATTGGCAGCTTCAAGCGCAGATTCTGAAGACTGTGAAACCCTTCCTTCTCCTGGGTTATCCAGGCTGAACCTTTTGAAGGTTACTGGGTCAAAGAGTTATTTTCCAGTCACAGTTTCTTCAACAGGAAAATAGAATAGATATTAATCAGTTTATAATTACAAAATTGTCTCTTTTTATTTCGGTGTGTAATAGGCTAAACAAGTGTGAGTTAAATTGTCAACATTTAAGCCTGAGACATCAACATCAAAAATATACCATGTGCTTTATAAACACTCAAAATGTAGCAAACCTACAAAAATAATTTGGTTCCCATTCAAACAGAGAATGAAAATCCTTAAGATTTGTGATACGCTTTCATTCCAGCTCTTGGCTTAATCCTTTCATGGAATAAACTGACTCCACTACTGAAAGTACAATATTTACAGTACAATATTGCTGAATCTCAACAATCCACTGTAGCTTTTCTTACACTATTTGAGGTTAGCCGTGCCATTTTTTTTTTACTCATGACAGTATTACACCTGCAAATAGGGACTGCATCATGAGCTTCTCTTCAGATTTATCCTTAGGTTGTAAATAGACAATGCCCTTATGGAGAAAAGTTTTAAGCTGCCATGAAGCTTGGAATGGCCAATTCGACATGTGTTGGAGAGCCACAGAAAGAAAGTGCCACGTCTCTACACCAGGATACTCTTCCATTGATGCAAGGGATTGGGACGATCTAGACCAACCGAGCTTCCCGGCACATTCGGTAGAACTGTCCCCTCTGTGTGATGAGGTTGGCTGGAGAGTCCGACTCAGAGATAAGGCCTTTGTCCATAACTATCACTCTGTGAAACAACAAGAAAGCAGGCACACAGGTTTCAGATCCAGCATTTCTCATATAAATATGTTCTCATATGTTAATGTTGTTAATGTTGAGAAGCCGTGCTAAAGATTATTGTAATGCTGGGAAATTTACTAACCTAGTGTAATCCATGATGGTGTTGAGGCGGTGGGCGATGGTCAAGACAGTACAGTCCTCAAACTGTGTACGGATGGTGGACTGGATGAGCATATCTGTCTCCAGGTCCACGGCAGCTGTTGCCTCATCCAGAACCAAGATCTTGGTTTTCCTCAGCAGGGCTCTAGCCAGGCACACTAGCTGGCGCTGACCCAAACTACACAGACGAGGAGTTGGAGAGGAAGTGGGAGAAAAAGAGAGAAAATCACATGAAGCTTTTCATAGACCATCTATTTATATCAGACTTGGTGTGAAATGGCTAAACGATCTCCTTAAATAGCATAGGCCTATTATTAGACATGGGCTGTATGTTACAATTTTGATCAGATATCTGTATTCAAATGTAGTAGAGAGTGACTAGTCAGTACAATGTCCAGTGAGCGGTTTAATTGTACTCTAATGTATCAGTGCATTCATCCATACCTGAGGTTTTCTCCTCCTTCTGAGCATTCATAGTTGAGTTTGTCAGGCAGATTGGAGACAAAGTTCTTCAGGTGAGCAAGTTCCAACGAACTCCACACCTCCTCATCAGAGTAGGTGTCAAAGGGGTCAAGGTTCATTCGGAGGGAGCCTGAGAACAGTACAGGGTCCTGGGAAAGAGGACAGCAAGGTTGGATGGTATAGTGTAATTCATCACAAAACCCGTTTACACTGATAATATGATTATTAAAATGTAGAGGCTTATTTTACATTGGACACTGATTTGACATCACCCAAAAGTCTTGCAAGCACAATTTTGACTGTGCAGGAGGAGAGACCAATGTTCGATCTCTGTTATGAACACTGTAGTACCTGAGGGATGATAGTAATGCGTGATCGGAGGTCATGGAGTCCAATGTCGGCGATGTTGACTCCATCTATAAAGATCTTTCCCTTTGCTGCCTCCAAGATCCTGAAGATTCCCAGGGCTAGTGAGGACTTCCCTGCTCCTGTCCTACCAACTATTCCAACCTAGGAAAGATTTGTTTTTCAGAGTCAGAATTTACATTCATTTTGTGGAAGGCATAGTGAATACAGTAATCGAGGATCAAGAATCAAGGATTGAAACCGATTATGAACTGTTTTTATCGGACAAGATGACTCACTTTCTCTCTTTCTTGAACATGCAAGGTGATGCCCTTCAGTGCCAAATCAAGGCCTTTGCGGTACTGCAGCCCATAGTCCTGGAACTCTATAGTGCCATTCTGGGGCCAAGCCAGGGGCAAGGAGCTGCCCTCCACATTCCAACTGGCCTGAGTGAGAAGAAAACAGAATGAGTAAGGAACATTAAATGCACTTCTGTTGTATGGTTCTGGAGTCGGTGTCCTGATCATCAATTTGCTACTGTTGCAGTCACCATTGAAAGAAATCATGTAATACATTTACAGTGTTTATTCTTTTAAGTTTATTATAATCCCACCAAGTGTGTGTGTGTGTGTGTGTAATGTGTGTGTGGTGGGTGCACTGACCTCTTTAGCAGTGTCAGCGTACTCCTTGACTCTCTCCACAGAAACAATGTTGTTTTCTACATCGGTCCACGATCTCACAATCCAGCTCAGAATCGCAGTCACCTGCAATATCCAAAAGAATAAGATTTACATGAAAACATTTTCTTACCTGCAGTGAAGAATGTGTGGATTGTGTAAACAAATCTACTTTTCTCTTTCAATTCAGTTTGGCAAACCGCAAATTGCCTAGTATGGCATGCAAATGGAGGGGTTGCCTGTAATGCTTTTTTTGCATGATTGTGTAGCCAGAGGGATCATATGAAAAGAACTGTTATTAGACAAGTCAGGTATCTGGAGCACCTGCAGTGTGTGTGTGTGTGTGTGTGTGTGTGTGTGTGTGTGTGTGTGCAGAACCTCTTACCTGGAGGGAGTGTGACACAGCCAAACCCACTATGCCTGGGCTCAGGGTGTTTTTCCCCATCACAGAGAGAATGGCAGCAGCTAAGACCACACCATTACCAACAAACTCCAGATTGACTGCCAGCCACCTGTGGACATATGATTGATTTAGATGTGTGCAGGTGAGTTCAACACTTTCAGAATGTTAATTCCATTGTCCTCAGCATTAAAGCCAGAAATGTTGCCTGGCAATGTAACATAATGCTCTCTTCTCTATCTCCTGCTGCTGTTATCTCGATAACAACAGTGTCCAGTTCTCTAATGCATCGTAACTCATGAAGTGTTTACTGACTGATGAATGAACTATGCTAAAATCATTGTCATCATGTAACATCTCACCGGGTGGCCACAAATCGGGGGAAGTAGGAGGTCTGATTGAAGTCTACCCTCTTATTGGCCTGCACAATGAACCTGGGCTGCTCTCCAAAGGCCCGGATGACACTGGCACCCTGTACAGTCTCATTGAAGTGTGTGTAGATGGGCGAGCGGCTCACAGCTTCCAGCCTCCGCAGCTGACAGGATGTGGCAACGTAGAAGCTCTGTAGCCCGCAGTGGAAAAGTAAAACACAAGCTTTTAATGAACTGTGTGAAACCAAGAGGCAGGAGAAAGAGCAGTCCGGGTTTTCCCAGAATTCATAGTGAATGTGCGTAATATCTTTGTCAGCAGGTGGGAAACAAAACACAACTCAAGACTGAATGGCAAGATCAGCAGGTTTGGTTTTGTAGCCTGGAGATTTTATTTCCAATAACATACTGTAAATGGAACCTGCTCTCGTTAAGCCAACCTGACGCTTAAAAACACATAAAGATCAAGGGGAGTGGCCAGTTAAAAGGTCATAAAGATGTACCTGGACAAAGGCGTAGAGGAAAGCGAGAGGCAAGATGACCACGGCTGCAAAGGGTGTCGCCATCATCACAATTATGCAGACTTCCATGAGTTTAAAGACATAGCTGAGCATCATCTTCAAGCCATCAGGGATCATGCAGTCAATGGCATCAATCTCTTTGGCAAAGCGGTTGAGCAGGTTGCCGCTGGGCGTGCACTCAAAGAAGGACATGGGAGAATGAAGCACGTTGTTCAGCAGATCCATATGCAGGTGGCGAGAGGCTATGATGCCGCCGACTGAGATGGCAACAGTTGTACCAAAGATAGCTACACCTGAATGGAAAGGGAAACAATGTTTGCTGAAAACAGAGCTGAACACAATGTGGAAAACAATGTGATCGTTTTTATTTGCATCTGTATACGGGGATAAAGTTTGGCTTATTTTCATATTGATACATTTCTGTGGCAAAGTTAAGTTAAAGGATCCATATTCTAATTTGTGGAAAACCAGTTTCGCATTTCCCAGTAAGGAATAAGGAACAACAATATCCATATTTCAATCAAACTCGAGTGCCCAATGTGTTTTGTTGTTATCTGTGTTGCCTGCTAACCTTGTGCGACGCCAAGTGCCCCAAAGACAGTCAGCTTCAGGTCCGTATCAGTTTGGGTGCCGTTAACAATTGGGTCATCAGCCCACATGCTGAGCCAATAGTTGTAGGCCAGTGAGGCGCCCTGCTGAAAGGCATACAGGAAGATGATGGGTATGATGAGGGCCAGGCCAATGGTCTTGAAGTACTCCATGTACATCTCCAACCTCACCTGTCGTGGGGGAAAACAAAAACACTAATCAACCTCAAGGAATGGGACAAATTTGTTGTTGCATCAACAATTTCAAGTGGTTCAGCTTGTTTTCTGGGAAAGGGACATATGTGAATGTTATTTTGAACAAGTTCCCCAGAAACCTTTGAGTTGGAATGAAAAGCCATTTGTTGACTTACCCTTCCAGTGCGGGCTTTGTCAACCTCAGTCAGCTTGCCCAGGTCCTCTGGCACCTGCTCCTGATCTGTTTCAGACACAGGCTCCATACTCTGCAGGTTGGTGTTAGTGGTGTCACCCCTGGTGAATATTGACAGGCCAGAGGTAAGCTTCATAAGATGATGCCAAACATCTTTTTTGATGGTTTCACAATTCACATGTTAGTTTACATACCCAATGAGCTGCTCCTGGGACAGGTCTCTGGAAAATGGCATGAAATCTACCATGCTGAGTCGAGCATTGGATCTTCTGGAGCCAGCTACATGACAAGCATGGTGTTTTAATGTCAAGTGATCACTCATTTTTGAATGATATTTGTTGCATGTAGGTGTTCATTACAGCACACTCTCAAAGGATAAAAATGTGCAGCACATTTCTTAATACAGTTACAGCAAAATAAAGGGAATAAAACAACAATTGACAAAAATAATAAAAAATAATGGAAATGGAATCTTTTGAATTGAATGATGAAATGTCCCTTTACCTCTCTGTATGGCACTCTCTTTACGCTCTGTGTTGGCAAAGGTATGGATGAAGTCGGCAAAGGCCCCTTGGCGGCTGAGGAGCTCCTGGTAGGAGCCACTCTCTGTGATTTCTCCATCCACCAATACGAGGATGAGGTCAGCTTGCGGCAGGAAGCTCATCCCATGGGTCACCAGGATGCGGGTCTGTATAACAAGCCACACGGGTCAGAAAAACGGAAGGTCAGCAGAATGAACACAAAATGGAAGTTTTCTTCAAAAAAATTCAAGTATCAGCAAAATTGTATTTCCCATAACATGATAACAATAACATAAGTCTGTTCTGTCTTGGTTTAAATAAGCATGCAGGGCTGTAAGGAGTTTTGGTGTTGTGAAACCATGTTGTGACTCGTTGCAGTTTAGTTGGACAGGCCTAGGTGTGCTAATTTAGGGGTGAAATATACAATATGCATTACCTTGTCTCTAAGCACTCCCTTTGGCCCGATGACTTTGTCAAAGATGTGTTGACCCACGTGAGCATCTACAGCAGACAGCGGATCATCGAGCAGATATACATCAGCCTTCCTGTAGACAGCCCTGGCCAGACTCACCCTCTGCTTCTGCCCTCCAGACAGGTTCAGCCCCTGCATGGACATATTATTGTGGATTTTGAGACGGGGAGACAGACAACAGTGCAGGCAACAAAAGTAAACTTAATAAACGATTTCATATCATGTCTTTGAACAGTAAAATAATTTCCATACCTTCTCCCCAATCTCTGTGGCGTCTCCAGCAGGTAGGATTTCCAGGTCAGGCAGCAGGGCACAGGCCTCCAACACACGCTGGTACCATGTCTTCAGCTTTTCACGACCAAATACTATGTTGTCCTGGACTGTGGCGTTCTGGATCCAGGCCTGCTGCGGCACATAGGCTATGGAGCCCTGCGATGGCAGATGCCAAAAGAAAGATTGAGAGTAATTATTAAATGAATCCCACATCTATGACTTGATGACTTGACCAGCTCAGTGGCTTTGTGGTTAGAGTGTCCGCCCTGAGATTGGGAGGTTGTAAGTTCGATCCCCGGCCGAGTCATACCAAAGACTGCTTGGCACTCAGCATCAAGGGTTGGATTGGGGTTACGTCCATGGGACATACTAGCTGCCTCACGCTAAGGAATCAGAAATCAGGCTCCTGCCCCATGGACTGCACGGTTCTCAAAGGCTTTCTTACATCTATGACTAGAACATTCACATAGAACTTGTGCACAATACCTTAACAGTGACACTTCCACTTCTTTTCTCTGTTTCCCCAAGCATTGCAGACAGCAGCGATGACTTTCCACTGCCCACGTGCCCGACCACAGCGACGAGTGAACCCCGTGGCACACTGGCATTGATCCTGTTAATGAAGTAGATGTTTTTTCTGTGAGCCTCCCGCAATTTTATCCCAAGATTTTTTTTTGGAATGAACTTTTTAGGATAATCCATACCTCTTTAGACACGGAGGACCCTCTGCAGACCAGCTGAAAGTGCCATTATCTATCACAACATCTTCCCCCCCTAAGCAAGAGACAGAGACAAATGAGCAAAGTCTCCAATGAGCAATGAAGACAGAACACTCTGTCAACCTGAACAACAAATACATATTCAAAACAAAATTCCCCTTTGAAGTTACTCGTCAAATTGGACTCTGAATGTAATTACAAGTGTTTGAATTTGCTTAATCATACAAATTACAGAGTTGTTGCTTTTTCATAAACTGTCTTGGGAAGTGCTGACAGATTACAGACAGAGGAGAGGAGTTTTTATTTCTCTTTGAATCATATGTCTGACTTCATGCTGTGATTTACATGTATATCCAACCACTGAATACGAACATCCTATAATTACTCCGTCTACCAGTGAAGTGACAATGCACATGAACCGTACAAGGCTGTGGGATTCTACAGATATAAACAACACATTTTCATGAGCTGCTTTCATTGGTGATGACAACCTATGGTTTCAGTGTGTATGGGAACCAAAAATTGTTGAAATTAAATAGAGTCGGTTCTTTCATGGGTGGTGTCCTTACCAGTACTCAAAGGAGCCTTTGTAACATTGTCCACTTTCAGTTCCTCTGAACACAGGTATTTCCCCAGACGTTTCAGTGAGACCACAGCCTAGAATAGGGTGAACTGTTAATTAACTCATCCATATGCAACTTATCGCTAGAGTAAACACCTTGGTGTATTCATGAGTGTTAAATGGCAGTGTTATCTACCTGCATAGTGGTACTCATTGCAAATGGAAGCTGACTAAGCGGGGTCTTCAGAATGTTGATCAGTGCCATGGAGACGAAAACCTTCTGTGCATCCAGGACATTTCTGTCATCAGTCATCACATAGACTCCAAACATGGCGAAGGCAATCTTGGGGAAGAAACAGACATAATGTTATGTTTATGGGCATAAACTGGTGTGATGGGTTATTTTCACAAGGACAGGGAAGTTACAAATGCCAATGTTGAAGTAGTAGTAACTAAATTTCGGATTCAACCCACTTACCAGGAAAGAAGAGGAGTTGAAGGAGGCAATGGAGATGGAATAAAGGATCTGAGACTTCTTTAGGGCCTTAAGCTCCTTCTCTCTGTAGCCCAAAACCTGCTCCAGGAAGGCCTTCTCCCAGGCATAGAACTTCAGGATCTTGATCCCGTTCAGGATCTCATTCATCAATTTAATGCGACCGTCCATGAATTTCATCTGGACCTCCTGTTGACCAGACAGAGGTTTGTAGTTTTATAACAAATACATCCTCAGACAGCAACTGGGGCACGGTGGAAAAGCAATAACCAGACCAAAGCAAATACATGCATTTGTGAACATGGGTTTGTCTTGTTACAACTGTAGTAGTGTTATTGAACACCATACAACAATGACTTTAATTCATTTAGAATTTATTGCACTACAGGGCTTGTTATGTCCAACGATTTTATAACAAGGAAACAACAAAGGGCCAGGAATGCGGTCACTACGATTAAACTGGCATACACATTTGCCAAACGTCTGTTGTGTTTCCAAAGAAATGAAAAATTATGTTTTCCTTCTGCCCACCCTTTCCTGTCATTGTTTTTTAAAAGCATTATATGGTGCAGACATCAAAAGGACAACGGAGAACGTACCATCCAGGCCAAACGCCCACACAGCTCTTCAGCCACTATCTAAACCAGCTGTGGCATCCTTCACATAACATGCCAGATGTCAGTGCTACTGGGGTGAAAGTGTGTAGGAATCTCATAACAGTCAGTACCTGCAGTTTGCTTCTTTTTTTAGCTATGAATCCATTCAGTGGGAAGATGAGGATGACGGTGGCAATTCCTGCCAAAGCAGATGGGCCAAGGTGCTAAAAATAGGACAGATGAAATTGCATCAAGGAATTTTCCAGCATTAAAATGTAGGTTTACATGGAATCATGGTCCAGTCAATTAAACCAAATATAAGATCAAAGATATCCATCATGAAAGAGAAGGAATTTGACAATGTGATGAAGTCAATGAGTGATTTTGTGAACACACTACAGTACATTATACGTTGCACCATACCTGCCATAGGAAGAAGAGGCAAAGTGCTATCTCAATAGGAGCCAACCAGACGGCGTTAAAGTACACAACAAAGTCCATCAGCTTCTGAGTGTCTGCTGAGACCAGGTTCACAATCTCTCCCACTGTGCACGTCCTCCTGGCGGCACTGTTTATTACCAAAGACTGGAATGAGAACAAAAGACAATTAAGTTAATGCATTGTGTACTTGTGTGGTCATTCATCTTAGGTATAAGCTGTTGACAATGCTACTGTAAACTATTTTCCAGTCTGGATTGAGAAAAAGTCTTTGTTGTCATGCTATTCAGGGGAACATTAGTTACCCACCTTCCTGTAAACCAGGCCCATAACAGCTGTCTTCACCCTCATGCCCACGGTGAAGCAGGTGTACATATACTGATGGTGGAAGAGAGACTGGAGACATGAAAGCAGGAACATGAGGGTGGCATAGAAGTAGCCCTTCCACAGTGGAGCGTCTTCTTCCCTCATGAAACCCAGCAGCAGACTGTAGCAGGAAGAGGAAGAAGAAGAAAAAGTGAACACGGCCATCTTTATGCTCCATGAGGACATGTTAGGTACTGTAGTTTACATGTTACTTGTTCATTTATTTAGTGCACACTTGGTATTTACTCTGTCAACACATTTTCTTTACTGTGCTTTCTTCCCCCCTCAACCTGGTTTTAAAAAGAGCTTTGACTTTGACTGTATGTCTTAAACCAATAGCCTTGAGCGTAGCTGTGGCTGCTGGCTCACTGCTCCACACAAAGCAGCTCCAGTTGCACAACAGTGCTCCTCTTGTGGCCAGCCTGCCCTCACACTTGGCCAGCGGCTCCCTTATTGTGGTCTACCGGCATTTCTGCCATTCAGAGCCTCCTATCCCTCCCTGCTTGTTTCTTTACAGTGCCTTACCGTACTCCATACTGGAGCAGAGAGGGCTGTGGTCTCCTCTGCCTTTCTTGCTCACAGTTCCATGACCGTAATTAACACTTCCACTGATCCTCAGCTGTACATCAACAACAACATTCCTGTCTGACTAGTGGAATGGTGTGCGGGTGCTGGGTGGTGGGGTCAACCATGGCTTATTTTCTATGTTGCCAGGTTCTGTTTTTGTGTTGATGTTAATGTCAGGGATCATTGAAAAAAGACAATGAAGATGATATCTGAGGTGATAGCTGAGGAGTTTATTGACATTGGACAGCAAAGGCAGAATATTTTAATTGCTGTTTTTTTTGGTATGAATGTCATTGTCATTTAAGAGGGATGTCAGCAAGACTGTGGCTGTGTTTTGCCAGAATCTGGTAAGCCATGTTTGTTTAACTGATTATACTAGTAAAATACAATTTCTCTTTCTCTTTAAATCTCCCACTTAGAGTTTTAGGCTCTTTATCTTACCTCAGCACCTGTGGGATGGCGAACATGAAGGCATCATGCAATATGATGCACAGGGTGCCGGTCAGGAAGTAAGGACCGAACTTGCGCGCCAGTGTTCTCAGCAGGAAGAACCCAGAGCTCTGCTCCTTCTGAAGCTTTCTGAGGAGCTGAGCTTGGTCTGGCAGTCTGCTACCCAGTGCCACACCCGACGCCAAGGCCTTCTCCTGCCTGCCACAGGGGAAAGCACACATAGTTACAGCATGATGCCGGTGCCTTTCAAGTCTTTAATGCAAAAGTGAAAGAAAAAGAAAAAGTAGTCATTGTTAGTACCATCACTGATGCACACACGAATGTGCCAGCAGCCGTAAAAAGTATTGTTTCCTAACATGTGAGTTATGACACTTAATACAAAGTTATTGGGCTGAACGACAGATCTTCAAAGCTAGGATATGTTAACAAGCCTTGAAAATGACACAAGGCTGTTGTCTTGACGTTATGGTACTGTACTATATGTCCTCAGGGGACTCATTTGGACCTATTTTCGGCCCAGAATGTTTCTGGTGATGAATTTCAATTTATCTTTGATCACAGCTTAGTCAGGCTGCACTTGGGACATTAATTCAGGCGGCACGATACTGAGGTTTGACCACAATGCAATAAAATGGAATTGATTCTTTGAACATTAAGCTACGATAATAGTTAGGACAATGCAACAGTTTGCAGGCATTTATCAAAATAGAAAGCAATATGATCCAGAAGAAACATGAAAGAAAAGAAGAAATTATGGTATGGCAAATGTGCAGTGAAATCACAAATGTGTACAGTACATGCTGTTCCCTAACTATGATTTGTGTGATGATTATCGTTGTCTCCTGTACATTCCTTGCTGCTACAGGTCTAATACGTTCCAGGTGTCTCGGATTTAGTCTGCTAAGCTTGCTTGGTTAATAGAGATGTTTGCGGTTGCCTTTGGTGGGGTGGGGTGTGTGTGTGTGTGTGTGTGTGCCTCACCATGACTTGAGACCGAAGCACTTAGAAAAGGTTCTCACTTTTTAAGTTTGGCACATTCAGCTGTCCAGTCCTGCTCCAGGTCAGAGATGATTTTGTCTGAGGTGTCTTCCTCTCTCAGGGTCCACAGGTCCTCTGCTTCCAGTGGAGTGCGATATCCTTTCACAACAAGCCTGAGGGAGCATACGAATGATTCACACACGTTTTAGTCAACAACAGATACACATTATCGGAAACAAACCCACACTGTACATCCCATGACTCAGCTTTATAATTGAGGGGTTTTCAAGAACCATCTTACCCGGTGAACCACCAGAAGAGAATCTTTGACAGGAAAGAGGCATCTTTCACTGGACAGGGATTCTGAAACAGATTACAGACCAGCATCACTACAGTATAGTTTAGTTTCCACGTCAATCTCTCAGAAATACAGGGCTCCACAGAGGCCATCGTTGATTTGTTGAATGGCACTTGTGAAGAGTTTATTTACTGAATGAAAATGTGTGTAAATGGTATGATACAGTGAGGTGGTCCATGGTAGAGAGTAGAGGCCACGAACTCTCACAGGATAGGATAAAAATAGTTCAGTGTTAGTGCTGGGTGACGGGGATGTTGTGAGGTCTAGCAAAGACGGATTGGAAATGTGTCATCACTAACTCTCCAACAGGACAGACACACACACACACACACACACACTCCTCTCCATCTCTCCACCCTGCCACCCCCTCACCACGGTGCTTGCTCTCTTTATTACCAT
This sequence comes from Diretmoides pauciradiatus, assembly GCA_900660315.1. Taxonomy (NCBI): domain Eukaryota; kingdom Metazoa; phylum Chordata; class Actinopteri; order Trachichthyiformes; family Diretmidae; genus Diretmoides; species Diretmoides pauciradiatus. Next base: position 3,297 of record CABFOS010076066.1, on the reverse strand, counting down.
TACTCTTCTCCTTCTTCATCCCTCACTTCCTACCCCCCCTTCCTGTGAGTAACTCTAACCAAAGCGTGGGGCGAAGAGGAGGAGGACACACCAAGGAGAAACCAATGGGTGTGTCCCCACCAGGCTGTGGCTTCTGCACAGTCAACCTCCTCACCACTGGGTACACTTTGTTAGGGACTTTTCCAGTTATTTTGATTGTTTATCACCAGGGAAATAGAGACTAATTTTCATTCACCTGCCATCTGTCATGAATCAGTTTTAAAGGTTATTTAAAGGTTTTGCCAGATCGGTGTGTGATTGAATAGTGAGATCTGGAGCTGTATTAAGTAGTGTCTTTGGTGTTGTGGTTATGGACTGACGGCATGGGTCATGATGTTATCCAGCACTGGTGTGAGTGAGTCACATTGATGGAATGCAGGAGAACAACGACAAACACACAGATTCATTCACACTCTCCTCATAGGAAACCAAAGTAGCACAGTGAGAGTGGGAGAGACAAGGAGCGAGGAAGTGATTCACATAACTTCCTCCAAAAGGGAAAGTGTGTTGACAACTAATGTTTAAAACCACAGGACTGCTTCTCAGGCAGTCTCTTTTCTGGGTGTTGGATAGAGTGCACATTTTGACGGAAGTGGTCTACATTCTGTTCTACTTACCTTCTCGAGGACTGTTTTTCCCTCTGCGGGCTGATCAGCAAAACAGCAGAGGAAGAGCTGGGCAAGTTGGATTGTGAAGTAGGAGAAGAAGGCCAGGTATCGTACGATATCAGAGGCGATGCCCTATGAAACAAGAACACACAGATTAAGGACACTAGAACGGTGCCGAAAATGCCACTTTGCTCTCTTGAGTTTATTTCAGCTGTTCCATTAATTGGCATTGTGGCTAAGCCCGTGTCACAGAAAAATAACATTGTTCTTACATCAAGACAAACAAAGTTTTACTTGGGATAAAAATGTGTTTTTGTTGTTTCATCTCTTTCAAAATAAGCAAACTTCCTGTGGTGTACATTGTCATTTATCTGCAGTGTGGGCTTGCACTGAGTTTCACAACACCGCTCAACTACTAAATACACTATATTGGTTTTCCCATGCACACATTATATAGCACAGGATATGGTTTATACTCCAGGATCACAGACACAATAAAGCTTATTTTGAACCGTTCAGCTAAATCAGGGTGAAAACCCAAAGTCTTTAATGGTGCACTTTATATAAATGAAACGATCGTTAAAGGTCCCAGTCACGCTAACGGCCCATATCTGTAAATAGAGAGATTGTGGTTTACAAACCAGCGCCTTTACTTTCAATCAAGGGCGAAACCAAGATATTAACCACTCCACGACATTTGGGAAATATAGGACTCACATTTTATTCTTAACATACAGAAACTGTGGGTTTTGGCAGAGGCATTGTTTACTACTGGGTCAACTCTACCACGACTGGTCTGTTCAGCAGTATGGGTATATGCAGGAAAGTCAGAGCCATAATAAACAGCAAAATGATTTTCCCTGGAGAGTGCTGTGGTGCCCAGAAGAGAGATATGAAGGGGCCAAACAGATCCGGCCGCACAGTGAAAAACAGGGTCAGACCGGTCGCAGAGTGGGCGTAGAAATGTAGGTCATGCAGCTATGAATGGCCAAGGGTTTACAAATACGAACTCTATCAACTCAAATCTTTAGCATTGTGATGTGAATTAGTAGCTTTCTTTAAAAATACTTATTTAGAATATGTGTCAGTGAACTATGTAGGCCTATGTCTGACACACTAGACAGGCAAACTGCTGAGCAGCACTACATCACCTGCATCGCCTGTGTTGTTTTACATGTTACCTGTATCAAAAACCTCACAGATCTCTAAACAAGTCCAAGCTGCCGTATAGCACAACTGGTCTCGTGTGTATCCTGTATGCACGTGTGCTACTGTATGAAGTGAGCACATCCATGTCTGAATACTAAATGATACATTGAATCTGAATACTAAATTACATTATGTAATGTATGTGTGGATGCATAGATTTCCATCTGGCTGTGTTTATGGCAGTTTAGGCCCGTAAACATAGCGCTGAAGTTCCACTGGTCTGACTCTGGGTTGCCATGTCTCACCAGCATTTATCCCAGGGCCATCATTACTCTCCCCCAAACAGTGTGGGAATGTCACATTGAGGACGATAAAACAGAAATATGGATGTGTGTGTGTTTGTGTGTTTTTATAGAAATGCAAATGCAACTGCCCCATGGCTATGTGTGTTTAAATAGAAGCTTACCCCATACAACAATGATTGCAGTGTCTGATGGAGACACAGGAAGAAAAGGAAAACACAGGCTTGACCAGAATTGGCAGTGTCATCCTCCAACACTTTAGCACGTTAACTTTGGGGATGAAATAGAAACTTATTGCTGACACAAGATGCATCTCAAGCTGGACTATCGTCTTGTGTCTACACTATATTAACTATCCCTTACAGCCTGCTTACTTATTAATTGCTTCTTATCTATCCGCTTACAGTCTGATGAAGCTGTAAGTGAAACGCGTTGCTCTATTAAACCTGATCCTCTGCAAATCCTGTCTTGAGTGCGGTATGTAGCCACAAATTATGTGTTTTTTTCTTTATAATTCAGTTTATAACTCAGTGACCCTGCAGAGTCATACAAAGACTGAAGGGATCTTCAGTCTCTTATGACTCTGCAGGGTCACTGAGTCCAAACTTGACAACACAGGTGCATTTGCCTGAGAAGATTGTTGAGATTATTTTTGGATGCTTGTAAAGTATTATGTTGATATTAAATGGTCTGGTCTGGTCTACCAGCTCAGTGGCCTTGTGGTTAGAGTGTCCGCCCTGAGATTAGGAGGTTGTTAGTTTGATCCCCGGCCGAGTCATACCAAAGACTGTTAAAAATGGTACCCAATGCCTCCCTGCTTGGCACTCAGCATCAAGGGTTGGATTGGGGTTAAGTCCCTGCGGCATACTAGTGTCATGTCCAGGGGGTGTACTTGTACATCAAGCTGCCTCACGCTAAGGAATCAGGCTCCTGGCCCATGGACCGCACGGTTCTCAAAGGCTTCTGGTATGGTACTGTATAATGGTATGGTATCCTATGGTATATTATGATCTGGTATGGTATGGCATGGTATGGTATGGTATGGTATATTATGGTATGGTATGGCACAGCACGGTATGGTATGGTATATTATGGTATGGTACAGTATGGTATGGTATCCTATGGTATGGTATGGTATAGTATGGTATGGCATAGCATGGTATGGTACAGTATGGTATGGTATCCTATGGTATGGTATG
>CABFOS010076065.1:0-11576 GCA_900660315.1 Diretmoides pauciradiatus | reverse complement strand
TCATAGAATGCAGTTGCATCAGAAATATTTATACCATTTCATTTCTGGGCATTTGTTTTTTTACAATGTATTTGTAATATGCAGACTCTCTTTGTCCAAGGCAATCAAAACTCATAAAAGTGGCAGAAAAACCTCAGAAGTTATGAGATTGTGCACCACACACACACACACACACACACACACACACACACACCTGCATGCACACACTGCATGCACTCACAAAACAAATATTGTGCAAGCAAATCCACACGATGGTGACACTGACCCCATTGGCAGCTGCCATCTGCACAATGACCTCGATGGCAGTTTGGTTGAAGAAGCGTCCGTCTCCCCCCACCACCATGGTTGACCCCTGGCGGTCACGCAGGTCAATGGAGGAGAAGATACTCTGGATGAAGTTGTGCAAATAGTTCCTCCTGGACTGGAATACATAGACCTTCTTCCTCAGGCCACTGGTGCCTGGTCTCTGGTCAGGGTAGGGGGCCGTAGCAACAGTCAACACCTGCAGGGGATTGTCGTCCATTGAGTCCAATGGAGGATCCAACCCAAAACAACAGATACTAAGCGTAGAGAGCAGGGGAACCCGTTTGGAGGAAAATCCCCTGTCAGTTGACAGGGAGAATGATACATAGGAGGAGAATGGGAGGGAAAAGTCTTAGCTCCTCCCATTATTTCATGCAGGCTGGAAGTAAAGGGGGAGAGGGAGAGTTTTGAAGCTCAAAATAACCTTTCAAACTAATGTGTGTGGAGGCAGTGGGAGTGGGAGTAACTGAAGACGCTCCTTCACACATGTGCAGAGAGATCACTGTCAAAACTGTAGGCCCAACACAGACCCAGTGTGTGTGTGTGTGTGTGTGTGTGTGTGTGTGTGTGTCTTAGTGGAGGTATTGAATGGGAGCATTCTGTCTGTGTGTGGCTGCAGCTGTGCTGAGGGTGAGAATATGCAAAGAGAAGGATGGCATCTCCCATATGAGATGCTCTTAGTGCTATTTTAGGAAAGGATATCATTTAATGTTTTACCCTTTCTCAAAACTTAGGGGGAGAACAGAGGGGCGCATAGGGAGTAATTAGAGGCAGGGATGGTCAATATAGAGTATGTAATCCATCCCACATGCTGGATATAGATTTAAGATTAAAATAAACAGGAATCATGTGTATTCCCGAAACTCCCTTGGTGAGGTACCTATTAAATCACATCCCCCTTACAGGGTAATCAAATCAGTGTGGAAAAGGAGAAGTCTTGGTGAGACAGAACAGTGCTGCTCTCTAGTGTTCATTAAGGGGTTTTGCTTCTCAGAATACAATATGGTGAGTTTGTCAGCATGAATGTTAAACCTTTTCTGACGTAATATTTACTCTACTCACAATCTGGTGTTAACTCTCACTGCAACACACAGCATGTACGCACCTTCATTCATTAACTGGACCTTGACATCAACACAAAGATGTTCGTGTTGTGTTACATGTTTTCACTGTTGACCATGCTGTAATGTCATAACTCATGGGCCACTCTATTGACATAGTAAGGCCCGTCTTGTGCATAACACCCCATAATAAAGAGACGAGAGATCATAGAGTGGATTTAGACCAGCCGGTAGCATTTGGAACATATCTATGATAAAAAAAAGGTTTTCAGTACATTTAGGCATATGTTTGGAAAACATATTTATTTGTTTCTCTTTTCATCACCAACCTCACAAGTTCACAGCGACATTCGGGACTACTGCACGACTATTAGCATTAGATAAAGTACATTTATTTCTGTATTTATTTTTAAGTTATATAAAATAGCAAAACAACAGTATGTACAGTACAAATGCATGTATGCTGAGAGTCAATGTGACTCAGTGTGTGTGCATTCCCTTCTACCCTATCATAATCTACGACCTCTGAGATACAGTGACCTGAATCAGCTGAACTCTACATTTCAGTGTAATTTCTCTTGCTGATTTCACATTTTATTTGAATGATTCTTTTAGTGGAGCCTATGATGTGTTTAGGACAAACCTTGCTTTTCCTCATCCCCTTGGCCAGCTCTGTTTTTAGGACTCAACACTACTGAGAAATATACAGATGAGTCAGTAATCCTACTGTATGTAATCGACTTTAATCTTAAACCTATGGAGACTTGACACTCCCAGGGAACATCTTCCTATCTGCCTTCCTAAAACATGGATGCCCATATGAATCTTTGTCAATAAGATGCAACTGTATTCTGCTGGTTTGTTCAGTTCATTTTCATAGGAGAATTGTCCGTTGGTTCAGAGGAAGGTGTCTGTCTCAGAGGAAGCTGAAGTAGAGGGGCCGGGGGGAGTCTTGGGGCGGACGGAGATCTGGATGGACTTGAGGGAGTAGGAAGCCTTTCGGCTCGGCCTCCAGTGGATCCCCCTCCTGCGCTCCGAACGGCCTCTTGGCCTCATGTGCATATACCTCCCGTTCAGGTTGGTGTCTCCGCAGGCATTGAACCACCAGCCACCTGGAAGATGACAGGAATTACTTAATGTAGTACAGATGGCACTGGTTGAAAAAAAACTACACACAATACACACATGAATCCCCATCTTTCCTTCTGATTCCGACAATGTTACTTTCTATCACATTTGGGTCCATCAGTGGTACCTGTGTAGTTGAAGGCGCAGTTGGAGTCCTGATGGTTGTCGTTGTCCCTGTCCTTGGTGGAGAACATCATGCCTGTGTGATTGGTCAGGGCGTCAGGCAGATCTCCGGCCGGCTGAGTCAGGTGAATGGTGTAGTTGCTCCCGGGGCCGTCCAGGTAAAAGTCATACTGGATGAAGCGTTTGCCCTCTTTCCAGTCGTCCAGCTGGATGTGAAGGATAGAATTGCCCTGAGCAGCTAGAGAGTGGATCTTCTGGAGACCCAGCCAAAACTCCCCTGTGACGCAGAGATCATTAAAGGCTTAGAGCTAAAAACACATTATCTACAGTGGTTAGAAATTATAAAAATGATATTACTCATAACCAGGATAATAAATAAAAGTCTGCAGCAGGGATTCCCATCTCTCACCTTGAAAATCTCCAAATCCATTTTCATACTTGTCCCAGGTCTGATCAAAGCTCACTGAACCGTCCTTCCTTCGCTGGATGACTGTTGCGCCACCATCTAAAACGAAAGAAGAGGCAGAGAGAGAGTGGGTGACTTGGTTAAAGCTGGGCTCCAGACTCCATTCAAGTGTGATTCTCCACGAGAGATTATTCCGTTTTTGTGCGTTTTACCTTTGCTCATGTCACAGAAGACCATGAAGGGCTCAGATCTGTTGGGTCTGACGGCGTAGACACCACTCGCTCGCTCCCCTCTGTTGAACACTTCACTGCAGTCTGACGGGAGATCTGTTAGACGGATAACCGCAGTGTCAAGCTTGAGGCTCCATATTGAGTTAACAGGCGGGACACATGGAGCAAGGAAACACAGTGGAAGCAAGGAAACACAGTGGTAGTTTACAGGTTAGAGAAATGGACTTATCACCACCGGTTCTGGGATAATCTGAGCAGGGAAAGTGAGAAACACCCTCTTTAAATAACTACTATCAAGGTGCACTTTGCTTTCCCTGGATACACTTTAAAAATACCCCAATCAAATACTAACTATTTCTTGAAATGTCGGTGTTGTCACTCAGTGTTTCATCATCTTTTATGAATCATCTCACCGTTTCTTTCCTTACTGCTTGTGGGCCGATAAGGGGTCAAGGTTGGTGTTTCAGTGTGAGAGTTGTCAGGCGTCCTTTCGACGGTCTCTTGGATGAATGTGTTGGTTGTGAGCTGGAAAAGAAAATTGTTATGGAACAAGAACCCCTTTAGCTTGCAGACATAATCCTCAAACTCACTCTTAAGAAGTTTTGTGGATTAAAGGGGAATTCCGTTGATATACAAGTATGAGTTTTGAGCTCTCGAGACCAAGCCTGAGTTTTAAAAAACAACTATGGACTATGGACAGCCACTTCGTATACCTGCCTTGAAAACATTTCAAAACTAAATGATATGGTTTAGCAACATGACTACCCAACGGTTTCTGAGAGAATGATGTTGAAACCTCATAACTCATCTTGGGAAATTCTAGGAAATTGTATACTTTTGCACAATAACAACAGAAAAGTCAATTTCACCACCATAACGGCATAATAAGTACCTTCTCCTCCAGAGTCTTGATCTTACTCCTCTGGTGGTTGAGCTGGTCGCTCTGCTCCCTCACAGCGATCAGCAGCTCTGTGATGCTGCGCTCCTGGGTGTGGATCACGTCCTGATGTGGAAAAAAGGAAAATTCAGACTCTATTTTGTTTGATTTTGTAACAAGATGCATAATTCTTTCAGTTACAGTAGCAATTATGTGTTGTACAAACTGATGCTAGTTTCTACTGTAAGACTTCATGCTGGTTCTACATTTGCTGTTATTTCTTTCCGTGCTGGAATGTTACTAAAAATACAGTGGAGAAAAGCTGCCATCCCTCTTGTAAGAATTGATCTTGTGTAGGTTTGTGTGGAGGTTTTAGTGTCACTTGATCTAAAGGATGTTCCAGAGGCCCTTTCCCCTTCCACCCAGACGTCCTTTTCGTCTGTGGCCCCGGGTGACTCACCTTGAGGGCGTTGATCTCTGCCAGTTGCTCGTTGGTCACCAGGCCCTGGGACAGACTGCTCAACTTTTCCTCCAGGCCTCCCAACTTGTTTTGCAGCTGGCTCCTGTCCAGTAGGATGCTGTCCACCTTGGAGTTGATGGCCAGAGAAAGGCTCTTGATCTCGTCATTGTTGGCCTTCAGCACCACCGTGGTCTTCTTCAGCTCCTCTTCTTCCTCCTTGATCTCGCTGGCCAGCACCGACAGCTGGTAGAAAGTGCGGTCAAAGATGTTTAGCTTCTGGAAAATGTCATTAATCTGTTCCTTTGTCTTGTGGACAAACTCCCTAAGGCTCTGGCCCAGCTGGAGGAGGCCGTTTGCCAGAAGACGCACATCATCCAGAGCAGCGAAGTGGGAGCGAGTTTCAACGGGAGCCTCGGGCTGGAGGAGAGGATCCTCGGATTTGCCACAGTGGACAGGGGCCCCAGCAGCCACAAGGACAAACAACATGATGATTAGTGTTGGTTTCATGTTTTTGCGGTCGTGTTGCTTTGCCAGCTGGTGATGTCTTGGGAGCAACTGGCAGTCCTGTCTTCTCGCTGCAAAGGGACGCCACTGGACCAAGATCCTGGACTTTTATAGACTGGCTGGAATCAGGTCAATGATTAACTTGGTCATTAGATCAATTTCTGCTTTTAGGATGTAGTTTCCTGAGGTTGAATGACTTGAATGAGAGTTACTTGATATTCAGAGAGCTATTTCAAATTTCAATAATTACTTGTTTCTCATTTTAAATTCAAATTTCATGATGTCATCAGTTGCAATGTTGTCATCAGCCACATAGTAATATAAACATTACTGTGGCTTGGCAAAGTTCAGATCACAACTAAGAGATAAGATAGAACATGACATGTTATTGATCCCTATTGGGAAATTAGGTTAAGAAAATGTATAGTAGGATCTCCAGGGGCACAGACCCAGGACCTTACTATGGCATGCTCTTCCTGCACCCTTACGGTCTGCTGACTCTGCTGATTCTTTTAAAAGGCAGCTAAAGACATACCTGTTTAAACAGGCCTTTGTGTAACCTGTATGCACCATGTCTGCATGTTATTTATTTACTGGGCTCTTTTATGTATTCTTTGGGACATGGTATTTTTAATGTTTTTTTTATTTTTGTTTTATTGTATTGTATTATACTGTATTGTATGTATTGTTTTTATTATATACCTGGCTTGGGCTGCCACCTCATCTTTTATGATTTCTTCCATATGTTGTTCATTGCCCCTGTAAAGCATTTTGTGGCGTTTGTCTGTGAAAAGCGCTGCATAAATAAACGTTACTTACTTTCTAAACTTCACTTACCTTACACTCCCCATCTAAGACATGGGATATGTTATAAATCACAATCATCTACTTGCTCTTAATACATTGATACTACTGCCATTACAGTTATTTTTAAAGCCACAGTGAAAACACAGCCAAAGTGTATTCACTTGCAGTGATTATGTTTAATGCTTTTTATCATGTGAGCTTGGGCAGTGCAGCACCGTGTTTCCAGCTGACCTATAGTTACCTCTGGGGAGGCCGTGGCTGGTCTCTCTGTACACAAGTTATTGTCATATTATGTGGCTGGTTTATTTTTAAACAGAAAATAGATGACCCAGTTTACATAAAGTATCGATTAGGAAATGTGACCTATACGAGTGCATTCATTCTAATGTGTTGTTTCATCTTGGTCTAAGAGAGAGGAAGAGTAGAAAGTGACTGAACAATAACGGTGTCCTCAACAAGGTGAAACCTGATTTCAAATTGTTGCTGCTAGTTGATGAGATGAATGATTGCTAGTGTCAGTACTGTCATCAAGCAGTATCGACTTCTTTTCTGCCAAAGCACGCTCACAGGGCAGGAACAAAAACGTTCATTTGTTTCGCAAGCTCCCTGCGTGGGAGTATGAGGGGGCTACACCTGCTCATCCATAAGGTAATGAACTTCTCTGTTAAAATTTAACTGCCCATATGCACGCAAGGCTGCATGTGAATGTGTACACAGTAAACACAGGCCTCAACCCGGACTTCTGCCAGAGGCCCTGTGGAGGGCAGGGGTGGGTGCATCGTGATCCACATTTGTCGGGCCTCTCCCTGAACAGCAGTACCAGTCTAGCTTCACTGAACGAGGAGCTTACGGCGGCATAAGGGGGAGTGTGTGTGATAGACATGGGAGGGGCAGTGTGAGCTATGTGATAGTTATGTGTGGAGATGAGGTGGAGACCTAAGACGAGGAAGCATGGTGAGATGCAGAGTGATGCAGGAGGACAATGATTTCCTGGATTTACTCATCCAGAACAGTTTGGCAGCCACACTGGGGTGTTACACCTCTGGCTTCAGATTTATCTGCGGGTCACGCCACCTCTAGAAGTTCTCTGATCACTCCTCTGTTGTGGGATGCATCAGTGAGAGCAATGAGGAGGAGTACCGGAGTCTGGAGGAGAGCTTTGTCATCTGCAGCCTAACACCAGTAAGACGAATGAGCTGGTTGTGGATTTCTGACTCCTGTCTCCATCCAGAGTGAGGAGGTGAAGATGGTGTAGTCCTACAGTACAAGTATCTGGAGGTTCACCAACAAACTGGACTAGACAGAGACACCTTATATGAGAGGGCAGCGTAGAATCAACACACTGGTGATAGTCTGTCTCTGTTGTAGGGCTGAGCCTGGTCACCCTGGAGGCAATAGCAGGCGGGGGTTAGGACTAAACAACTCCATCCTAGACAACACCTCCCTCCCTGCCATGGTGAGCTGATGCAGCTACGGAGCATCTTCAGCCTCCGCCTCATACCGCAAGCTGCAACATGGAGCCCTTTAGGCTCTCAGACTGTACAATGCTTCCTGTCCAAACAGCCTGTCTCACCAAACTAGGAGGGTCAATGTCTGAACCAACTATCCTGCATTGGTTTTTGCATTCCAACTGTATGTCCTTGACTAATCTATAAGTCATGTTTCTTTGATATGGACATATTTCTTTCATATGACTTTTTGTACCTATGCTACCTCCTTCCATGTTCCGATAATGAGAGTGCAGAACAGGCAGTAATGCACATGTGTTTTTCACATTGTCGATTGTCTGTACATACATGGTGCCTCCAGTCATAGTTTTATGCCCATATCCATACAACACAGTGTATGGCTTTACAATGCACGTTTTCGCCTGGGCACATTGTGTAAATTTGTCTATGTGAATATGACACATTTTACACATCATGTAATTGCCTGTGAATTCAGGTATTGGGTTTCTTCATAGTCCAACACCATTCTCACTGTTATGTATTGCATAAATATTGAGATTTTTATCATGCTTCCACCTGTTCTATAAGCATACATTTTCATATTGCACATCCTCTGCATTCATGCTTTTTTAATGCTCAGTTCCACTGCTGTTATCTTTCACACTCTAATAATCCATACTTTTCCCATGTTTTTCATTCATACTGTATTTTTTCTTTGCTGTTGCTTTCCTATTACAATAAGTTTCATATGATCTTAATCCGGATTAATATTGCACCAAACATAGTTTGCAAGCAGCATTTTCCTCCAAAAAGGGATTTTCTTCAGCCAAAGGATTGTCTGAACATGGCCCAGCCTCGGCTGTCAGTTATTACTTTCTCTTGAACTGTTTTTGGCAAGTCAATTTGGCTGCAGCTAAAAAAGAGATAACTCACAAGTCAAATAATTTCATAATACCAGTTATCTACAGTAGACACCGACTGTTTACTTGCTTGCCAGAGACAAATTGATTTTGGGACTGGCATATTTTGGCCCATCCACAAAACATTCCTATACCCCTTACTAAAGCTTTATTGCTTCTAAACAGTGGTCTCGGAGTAAGAAAATATTTTCCAGGAAATTCTTTTGCCTTGGTGTCAATAAACTGGCATAAAACAGTCCAAATGAAGAGTTTCATTCCAGAGTGAGATGTCTATAACATCTGCTCTGCAGCACAACTGTGGTTATGAAGATAAAATGTACAACTGAATATTATGATCACTTGTAAAAACATTGTTTGTGCATTAGCATTAGTTTTAGTGTATTAACAATAGCCTGCATCAAGCTCTCAAAATCTTGCATCATGCAGTTCTATCCACAAATCCATGTGGAGGAGTGATTGGGGTGGATAATATACACTGACTCATGTGGACATTGAATTTATTGACAGACTTGAATTTGCTCTAGCTAGCCTGCAAGCTATACCACTCCAGTATCTCCAAACTGACTCACCTACTGTAGTACAAGCTTGTATGGATAAGCTCTAGTATTTTCAGGTTTATAGTAGGCTACCTTGAATTCAATCTAGATTTTGTGTGGCTACAAAATGGAGTCATACTGTATGTGTCACCAAAGCCAAAGTAAGCTGTCACTAAAGTTTCATTCCAGAGTGAGATGTCTATAGCATCTGCTCTGCAACACGACTGCTGTTATCAAGATAAAAGGTACAACTGAATATTATGATCACTTGTATCTTTAGAATATTGAGCAATGAAGTAACAAAGTACCAGAAAACATTGTTTGTGTATTAGCATTAGTGTAAGTGTACTATTAACAATAGCCTGCATCAAGCACTCAACATTATATTGATAGATTAAAACAATCTTGCATCATGCAGTTCTATCTACAAATCCACGTTGAAGAGTGATTGGCATGGAGTGTACACTGACTCATGGGGACATTGGATTTATTGACAGACTTGAATTGACTAGCTAGCCTGCAAGCTATCCCACACAGTGTTAATTTCGTTAAAGAAAACTATGACGAAAAATGTTCGTCAGCGACCTTTGTTCCATGACTAAGACGGGACGTTGTTTTCGTTAATGAGACGAGACTAAAATGTTAGCGGTGAGCTATCAGACATTGAAAATGCAGGACATTTTCCCTCAATTGTGCATCTAGTCTGTCTGTCAAAAGCAATGCATCCCTGTCATTGGTTGGAGGGGGCGTGTGCAAATAGTCTCAATCCTGACAATTGTTCTACTGCGTAAAGTTGGTGGTTTGTCGGTCATCGCTTTACGTATTTCAACACTTCCAATTTCCGATACCTGTATTAGCCTAATTGAATTAGTTTAAAGAGAGAAAACATTTTGACTAAAAGTAATGACTAAAAGTTGACTTAAATGTAATAACTTTTCGTCGACTAAAACTGGACTACAACATTTTGAGTTGTCGTTGACTAAAACTAGACTACTATGAAGGATAAAAATGACTAAAATGTGACTAAAACAATTAAGCATTTTCGTCTAAAGACTAAGACTAAATCTAAAATAGCTGCCAAAATTAACACTGCTCCGGTATCTCGAAACTAAATCTGTTAGGTCTCCTGAGAAAGAAGAAAGAAGTTAAAGGAAAAAACACAAAACCCCTTTGTTAAAAACACAATAGAGATCTGTTTTAAAGCACAGAAGTACTTTGGTTCAAATATTAAGCTCTCTCGCTTTTCTACTATATGGGGAAACAGAAACTTTACACCGGGGACTCATGATCCAGGATTCAAGATATAGGCAGAGAAAGGTATTGGCAAAATCATGAATATGTATGATGATGGTGAGATGCTTATGTCTTTCGAGGATTTGCGTAAAAAACATGACATACCGTTAAAACATTTTAAAAGTATTTACAGATAAGGAGCTATATATCAAAGACCCAGAACAACTCAGTCCAAATGCCACCTCTTTCTGCTTTGGAAAAGATGATGCATTACTCTGAAGGCCAAGGACCGGTATCTCTGATATATAATGCACTTGTTAAGATGTCTAAGGAATCCTCAGAATGTAAAAGGTTGGCTTGGTGTAATGATTTGAATACAGACATAACAGTTGTTAAATGGGAAGACATTTGTCATAAAACTCAGGTGCAGACAATTAATACAAGATTTAAATTACTACAATACAAGTGGATTATGCAAACATACATTACACCATCTCTACTCCATCGATTTGATGCCAGTATCTCAGTGTGAAATGTACTATGGAGAAAGGCACATTGTTTCACTGTTTATGGGACTGCCCAGTAATCATGGACATTTGGAATGCTGTACTGAACATTTTGTCACAAATAACATATGTAAAATTACCAACATGTCCACAGCTATGCCTCCTGGGTCTACTCCCAGAGGAACTAAATATTGATAAAACCAAGATGATCACATGTTGTCTTCTTCAAGCTAAGCACACAATTGCACTACTTTGGAAAAACCCTGACAAACCACATATCAATCACTGGTTCAGAGACCTATCTAGTTGTCTGGCTTTGGAGAAACTGACATATGCAATCAAAGGAAAACAGGACATTTCCTACACTAAATAAAAAATAATTCTTTTGATTTTATTACAGACCTTCTAGAAATGTTTTCAGCTCTGATACATTGTTAGAACATTATGATTTTGTCTTCTATGTCACGCATAATTTATTTTATTATTATTATTATATATCTTTTTCTTTCTAGTTTTGTGTAAGTCTATTTCTCATTTATTTATATATTTTTCTATATAATTATTATTATTGATTTTTTTGGGGTAGGGATGGGTTAATGGGGAGGGCTGCGGGTGTTGTTTCTGACATGTTGGAAATAACATGAAATAAAAACAAAAACAAAAAAACTAGCAATGTGCGATCAAAGAGCGCAGACCTCCGCCCAGGATGCATGTCGCCTGTTTATGCGATTCAGATTCACATCCACTCCAAAATGTAATAACTCTTCCTTGGGCCAAGCTAAACCTATCCAGCGGATATCATGAAAATTTGATGCTGCGTTAAGCAATTATATCTCACTTCCTGTTTACGCAGCGTTGCATTGACCTCGAGTGTTACTCAGTGTTAAATTGTGCCCATTGACTCTTAAGGAACATGCATATTAAGTAGAATGTCAAAGGGATGATGCGTTAAGCAATTAGACCTCACTTCCTGTGTACGTGGCGTCCTACGTGGCGCCCCGTGATTCGGATCCGCCCCAAAATTTAATCACATG
>CABFOS010076064.1:1743-12414 GCA_900660315.1 Diretmoides pauciradiatus | reverse complement strand
TGAAAATGACTGATTTAGCACCCTCCCTTCACACACACACACACACACACACACACACACACACACACACACTGCACACCGTCACACAGTAGACCTCATTTGTCTGCTCTTTCTTTCTCTGTCTCTCTCTCTCTCTCTGTATTGCTTTTCTTTTAAAACAGATGATCCATGCTACATAAAAACAAGTAACACTTTTGGGATCCATCAGACCTCCACTATTCCAAACATTTGTAATTATGTCCATGCATCATTATCTTTTATCGCTAAAGGAGGATATTCCCCGGCTTAACTGGAATGTAACTAGTGTGGCCTTTAGCCCTGACAGTTAATCCATAGTTAATCCATGGACATTTGACCTCCGTGTCTGTCTGTCTATAACAGTACGATGGTTGATATACCCGTCTAGCATCCATATCCATTTCTACTCGCTACATGTTTCTGGTGACTACATACTTCTGTCTGGCCCTCCATCATTCCATAGTGTGATGAGGAGATCAGCACAGATTGTGCTCCGTCACCTGCTTGTGTTGCCCTATCCTGTCTGTGTCATGGTAAAACGGCCCCTCTGGCCTGCCCCTATAACTCAGCTAACTCCCTGTCTCAGCTATGCACTCTGACCCTGGGTGGCCAATCATGTGCCGTGGACGGTGGAGGGCTAAGAGTATATATGTTTTTACACCAGGGGATTTTTACTGATTAGTCCCTCTATGGTTGAAGGTGGACTACTCAGTGAAATCACCTGATGTAGTGTATGGTTGGAGTGAACACCTGCATACTCTCGCCACTCTCATAGCACATGATTGCCTACACTTGGTGTAGACCAGACGTCAGCAAACGGTGCCTTCTGGTCCAGGTCCGGATCCAGTGATGGTTCTATCCAGGGCATTATTCTTTTCAACGAGCGTGGTTTAGCCAGCTCTGTCTGGTCGTATTAAATCACGTGCATTATTTGTATATCACTATAGTCAATTGCTTACAATGCATGAAATGAGACGTCACTGTCTGCAAGGGGAACACTGTGGGGAATATACTACAGAAGACGTTAAAAACAACTTAGGCAAGCACGCCGATAAACGCCGCTGACAATACACTGGAGTAGAAGCTTTGTCCGATGGGAGCAGTTCACAGTCATGCTGCTCATAGGTCAAATTTCCTGATAATGTTTCAACCTGCGCAATGTTAAAAACTCTTTACCAGTTGAAATGTTGATTTCATTTGATACTAAATTATATCTCTCTGAACCATAGCAACGTTTAATATTATGATGAGTCAGACCTTTGCTGGGGAGGAAATTTGGACCTCAAGGCTGTTGTGAAGCAACAGGTCACCTCAAATCAGAGGTAGAAATCTGGTCACGAGAGGGAAAGTGTGTGTGTGTGTGTGTGTGTTATCAGACACACATTGCACACAAAATTGCTTCCATCATAAAATGTGTTCAATGACAGCTGAGTCAGTTTCGCCGTCGGCCTCGTTGATAATTTACAACTATGTTTGTACTAAGCTTCAGGCCAAAGCCTTTAACCTTCCAACTGCCACTGATATCCTCCCCAAGCATCTCCTCTCCTCCTCTCGCTGCCCTGCCCTGCAGTGGACCATGCCGACTGGGGAGTTATGTGGAACTCAAAACCCCTTCTCCTCATCCCTAGGCCTGCACGCCTCAGACACTCTGGCTGCATTCTCCAGAGGCCCCTGAGTAAACAGCCACACATACACACACACACACACACCCCTATACATCTCATGCACACGCACATACATGGTACCTCGTTCTCGAGTGTCTGACATGGAAGTAAGCTGGGCTGCGGCGGACGGCGGTGGCTGCTAGGCACAGCAATGGACTAATGAAGTATGGTGTAAAACCACTGATAGGAACCTACACAGCTGGGTCTCTCTATCCCTCCTTCCCCCCTCTGTAATTAGGACACTGCTTGGGTTTAAGTACAATAACTCATGTTCCATTACTTAGATGAACAGGATGCCAAGTGTTGGGTGGCTTAGCATTGTTACACTGTATGATTACATTTCCTGATACATATGAGATACTGTGTGTGTGTGAGTGTGCGCCATCATGGATAAATTGGGGAGGACGGCATTTTGGAGTGTTACTAAAGAGATTAGGAAATTGAGCAGTCTTCAGGCCTCATACTATTGGAATGTCTGAAGACTTGTTTTCTTACCTTCTCTTTAGCGCACCTCTTACTCGAGCGTCGCCGCTGCTGTAGCCGAGTATTAGCTTACCATATTAGTTAATGGCCCTCTTTTGCCTTCGCCACCGTACCATATTTTGACATGCTCACAGCAGATGTCAGTATCATTTAGCCATATGACTGAATCATTGAGGTGCGTTCCTGGTCTGTGTAAAAAGTGCGCAACATAAAATAGGCCAATTTTTTTTTTCAAGGGGTAAGATGGGGGGAAATATGGGTTCATACTTTGACATCGTCTGAACCCAAATGTCTTCCGTCAATACCAGAATACACAGAGCCATAATGATGTCGCTGCCTCAGTTGAGAATACAACCTGCTGGAAGGTTTGGAAAATGGAATCAGGAAAACAGGAGGGGGTACATGAGAGGAAAAGGGCCAAAAACCCATCTTGTGGTGGGTGTACGTCAGCTAACTGTTAACATACCGAGAGAGGCTGGATTATAAAACGCAAGCGAGTGATTCTCCTATGAGCTCACTTCCAAACAATGTGCTTCATGTTTCTCCATCTGCAACCTTTTTTTTCCTCTTTCCTCCTTCATTTTTATAGCCCCTCTCCTCTTCCCTTCATCTTCTCATCTCCCCAGCACTTTGGGACTGCGGTAATTTAATGGGCCTTTCTCGGAGTTCGAGGAAGAGTGCATTTCTTCTTAATTGGTGTGTGTGGTGGTGGATGAGAGCAACATACAAGTTTGCCATACCAGCAGTGCAGCGATGATGTAGGGCCTGGTGGCATGTGACTGGATGTTCAGGGTACTGAGGTCATTACCATTACTAAAAAGCCGCTGAGACTACTGCCATATGTAAAGATGCCCATAGACGTCAATGAAATCGTCAGTCCCTACACCCAGCGAGTCACACTAGTTAGTTTCACTAACCAGCCATGGCACAAGCCCTCGTCCTGACGTCCTCTACTGCACTGTCCCATAGCCTCTTTGAGTGTGTGCCATATATGGCTTCACCCCAACTGACTACTTGACTCCGCCACGAAGTTGAGGTGGCCACCCATGTTGTGTCCAGGTACATATGAGAGGAAGGAGAGTGGCGGACAGACATGTGAAAAGCATACCAAGGGTTTATAGCCTTGAAATAAGTTGTCGCTTTTGCTCATATGGGAGAGACTGTCATGTTAAACTGTTTATATGCTCATTTGAAAACATGCATACCTAATGGGACATGCATTAAGGCGTTATCCAAATCGTTAGGGTCCGGACCACATTCTGAGTTGTATTTTGACCTGTTTCCTATCCATCAGGCAGTGCTTTCAATAAAATACAAACTATTCAAAATGGTTTGGACAGCTTTTCCATTTCATCCTACAGTTTATTTTGGTGGAAGAAATGATGATGTGGAAGAAAATAATGTGCAAGCAACAGTTGTTTGTCTTTGCCGTACACTGCTGATGGGGAACTCAAACATTGCTTAAGATTGTAAAGACAAGTTGGTTTATATTATTATAGTTTAGTTATTGCTCACATCTAATGGCATAGTTACCAACCTCTACTTTGTATTATGTGTGAATACATTTTGATCTTCAGAAACAACTATTGATAGTATTCTTTTCCTTTCTCACCAGCTGAATGAGCCATTAGTCCTCTCTCCCAGTAAGGCACCTCACTGGTTTTAGTAGTAGTAGATGGAGGGGTTTAGGAATCTTTGTCCTTGTAACATCATTGATGCTGCAGCCAGAGAGGATACAGTTTGCACACAATGTCCAGTACATCCCATAAACTGCCGGCGGCCTTCAGAGACGCCTACATGGACCAGGAGTTAATGTCATTCCTTATCTTGTGGCCGCCCGGTTTTGAGTTTAATCTCCCAAAATTTGAAGCCAGTCAGTAAGCAAGAGTCTAAAAAAGTGCTCAATGTAAATGTCAATGTAAATGTCTGGATAATGGATAATTCCGGTCATTTTCAAAGTGAACTCTACTTCCTCATGTTCGCGTGTGTTTGTGACTGATGGTAACAAGAATTTTTTTTAATTGGTCCAGTTTTAAAGTAGCGGTTAGTACTTAGCACCGGAGCTAACCGGCTCAACGTTACATGTAGGGGCAAGAAAATCTAGTCAATCTACATCTCTAAAAGCGTTGTTTTTTTGCCACTCACAGGCTCCGATTGTTGTTCTAAGTGTCTCACGTGATCCTACAGAGAAATAGACCGTTTTTCTTTACCTTTTGCTTGATCCGGTCTTGTTATTGTCTTAGCTTCCACAACTAGCCACCGTCAAATCTAGTAGCAACAAGAGGTATCACTCCTGTCTCACTCTTTCACAACAGGAGTTCTCGAGCTCAACAAGAAATCTCAATTTTGAAATTTCACGACGAGTGAGACCTCCCCCATGTGTTCCCCACTGCTGCAGCCGTTTTGTTTTGATGTGAATGCAGCCTAAGACGTATCTTGAGTCGCATTTTTCCTCCATGATAATAAATTCCAGTGATTGGGTCAGTAAGCCAGACAGGGAGTGCACTCCTGGCCTGTGGGGTGATCAGGCCACTGGTTCCCACAAGTATGGAATCACCAACCCTGACATACACATACACACTGACTATGACTGCTATGCATGACTACGATGTTGATCATCTTAATGGAAAAATGTAGGCTAAAGTCAGTACATTCTGGCTGTCTCATATCCTCTGTGGTTTAAATCTGGAGTGTAATGGAAGATCGGTGTATCTGTAATCCTGTTCACACTGCTACCATTTTGCTGTAGAACTTGCATCTTATTGAAGCTCATATGTATCCTCATATTGTATTTTTGACATTTCCATAATGTAAGCTATGTTTTTTTATATTTTCACTAAATGGTATAGAGATGGTGATCAATAATTAACGTATGGACTGTAACATATTCATTTTCTAGAGACTTGTAAGATTCATTTCATGAACCAACTGGTTTAGATCAGTAACTGAGACATAAAGTCCCCAAGTAGTCTTTATCCACTTTTAATGAGACGCCGGACACATTGAGAGACTGATTATATTTATGTGTATTATTAAGTTATTTAAGTCTGCAATAGTTTTAAAATAGTTTTAGCAGTAACATAACCTTGGAGAAGGTAAAAGACAATACCGAATGACATCTTAACATTAATCTGAAAATATTTTATTAGTAGAGATGGATCGCCTATTGTAATTTAGCCCTATTTATATTATCCTGTAACCAATTGGAATTAGCTGAGAAATATTTCAGGAGAACTGGAATTGAAGTGGAGTAGAGATCGGCACAGTGTCCATCTGGAGCTAAAGAGTAAATAGACCACTCGTTGTCATGTGTAGTGAAAAGCTTTACAGAGAGAAAGATGGTTTTGTGATGTCTGGATTTGCTAAGGAATTGTTTGCGGTAAATTAGATGGAGAAAAAAAAAAGGTTAACAATTTAGGAGCACAGAAGCCACAGACCTCAGGGTACTTATTGAGGGATGTCATGAACTCTCCAAGGTGCAGTCACAGCATAGTAACAGTGCTGTCCTCAGAAAACCACTGACATCGCCCCATTTCCACCTTTTTCATTGTTTGCTGACTTTCCTTCAGAAATATGACTAAACCTCTGAACCCATCATGAGTAGAACTGCTTGGCGACGTCTGAGAAAAGACAGAAGACAGAGATTCAAAGAGTCATGTCGCAAGAGTTCCTGGCTTCTGCCGAGGATTATTTGTTCCTTCCAGATACGGCCAAACCGCCGCCGCTCCGTCAAATCACATGGTCGTGATGTTTCCCTAACAATAAACGTCTTCATTTTGATCAATTCAAATATATTAGATTTCACAGTTCACTCCCATCTGAAACTGCCTGAATCGAGCCTTGTTTGAATAATGCACGTCTAGAGAGGGAAGAGAGTGGAGGGCTGCACTTTCCTCCCTGTTACCAGCTCGTTGATTCAGAGCTTCAGTCCTACTTCCAGAAATGATTCTTTAACCTGTAAACATTTCAGCCCGGAGAGTGGGAAAGCGCATGGCTGGGAAGGAGGGAGAGGGGCATAAAGAGAGAGAGAGGGGGGGGGTTCAATTGTTGGAGGAGGAGCTTCTTGTAATCATCTTGTGACACTCCAACAGAAGGACAGGGGGGGCATTTTTCATCTCTACCAAGTCTAAACTTAATTCAAAGTTTCTAATGACAAACCTCTGGAGGTTTTGTGACTTTTGTCGGCGAGGAGCGTGTGTTAGTGTGGTGTTTCTTGTGTTCTGGTGAGTGAGTGTTTGTGTGGTGCTCTCTCCCTCTGGTGTGTATGCTGGGGGAGGTGGGAGGGCCCAGCCAGCTGATGTCATTGAGTGCAGCAGGCTGATCCTGAAAGAGGCCCTTTGTTGGCAGCTTGTAGCACGAGTAAGTCTGTGCTTCAGACACACACACAAGAGGAGAGAGGAATGGCACTGTTCAGACGGCCGTACTGCTCAATCAACTGACAACATCTATATGTCCAGCGAGCTTCAGGAACCAAACACGCGCTTTTTGGATTGTTCCTGTACCTCCTCGAAGTGGAGCTGACTAAAACCAAAGAGGAACAAAGATGGAGCCACTCGCAGGAGAAAGTTTGTAGACTTTTGTCGGACAGAGCGGGAGCCACTTTTCTGTTTTGGAAGAAGAGAGGGGAGAATAAACGGAGTTACAGGAGCTGGAAGAACCTGGGCAAAAAAGGCCAGCACCCATTTTGGCTCTGTGCTATATATGTCCTTTAATCTGCTTTGTTTTTTCATGTGGTTGAATTTTTCGCTCGTTGGGTGCTTTTAGGAAGGGAATTTGGGAGGGACGTCGGATGTGATCAAGGGAGTTTTCAAGCGGGAAGTGAAAGAAAGCAAATGAAAATGTTGGAGATTTGCCTGAAATTGGTGGGGTGTAAATCTAAGAAAGGCCTCTCGTCCTCCTCCAGCTGTTACTTGGAAGGTAAATATGTTTTGTTCTGTTCTGCTCTGTTGGGGTTTGATGTTTGCTCTATGAGAAATACACACAGATTAGCAAAGAAAGACCATTATGAGTAGAATAACCAGGAGAAGGTATAGAGAAAAGGGACAGATGAGCTATCGCACTGTGAAGTCTCAGCAGTGATTCTTGTGCCCTGGAAAGGGAAGAAGGGGGAGGAGAGAGCACAGGGAGAGTATGAGCACAGGGGAGGGTGAGGGAGGCCAGACACACTGGCTAGCTGCAGAGGAAAGAAGTGGAAAAAGAGAGAGAGAGAATACAAGGAAATCTGATTCCTGGCCATGTCCCACTTTTGTTTATGAGGAGAGGGGATCTAATCTCAATCTTGACGCTTTTTCGCCTTCTGCTCTTTTCCAATACTTTGCTCTTGTTTACGGTTTCCATATGCAATGAAGAATGAATTTGGGGGATAACGTAGACTATATATTTTATATGCTTTTCGTGGTATGCAGACTACAGCTGACTTATTTTCCATTACTTTACATTAACTTAAGAAGTAAAGTGGGGTAATTAACTTCGTCTGAATGAAACATCAGTGAAAGTCACAGAAATCCAAAGCAGTTTGAGTTTGGACATTATCAACAGAGTAACGGGTGACTCAGTTACGTCTCCCATGTGCCAAAGATTGCACAACCAAATGATTTAATAGAGCAAGTAGTCCCGGTGCGCTGGAAGTGGTGGATGACATTGATCGAGAGCTTTCAATAACGGCCTCTAAATTTCAGAGCACGAAGACGAGGCGGAGGAAACCTCACGCTTAGATATTCCACTCCTGTGATGCGTTTTGGGCGAACTCGGTCCAAGATGAACTTTGTAACTTTATTAGCCGTCAGACCTGTGCTACTCGATTTGAATTGGAAGTCCATCTGTTATTAGAATGAAGATATCTACCTGACTTCTTTACATTAACTCTACGAGCAAAGTAGAGGCTCCAAAGTCATTCAACATGAGTCTGTTGATACTTCTTCTATAGGTTTAGTGGCCTGTAACGTTCTCGCTTTCCTCCAGGCTCTGTTCTGAACATACTCTCATCAAGATAGCATCTCCAAACAGTGGTTAGGACCTCTCCATCTAGATCAACACAAGCATCAAAGCGAGAGGTTTTTCCTTTCGTAGGCCTGGTAGACATGTGCTTCGGATATAGGAGCGACTACATCGAGGAACTGGACCAGACGGTTCTTTAGACGTCTGTGGAACCGGACATTGTGTTTTTCACGATTCTTGAAGTAGTGCAGTTACTCCCGAAGACACGATGAGATTCCTTTCCGTCTCGTGTCATTGGGTTGCAGTGAGTTTGAGTGCATTCCTATTGCTCATAGCAGTACTGTCGTAGCTTTGAATTCTTCACACGTTAGACACATATTTAATCATGTTGAGTGTCGTCTCGGCGATGAAGCCAGGGCCATGCTGTAATTTCTCCCACTGCATCACTGGAGAACTGCAGCTCTGTAATGGCCCTTCTCGTTTTTCTTCCTTTTGCTCTTCGCTCCCTTCCTCTGTTTCCTTTTTCATCCGACTTGTTTTTCTTCTCTCTTGGAGTGTGTGTTGTCCCGGTGCATGTGTCAGTGTGCTGTCACCCTCTCACAAAGAGCTGTGGTATTTGTGGTCAATAAAGTGGACATGTGTGGCGTGGGCTGCTCGAATGCACTGCCCACACACTTTATGACCGGGCCAACCTCTAGACATATGGTCTCTCTTTTCCGTTTTAATCACGCTTTCTCTCGGCTCTCCGTCTCGCTCGCTGCTCGCTGGTTTATCTCTCCCTCCGTCTCTGGTTTCAGCTGGTTTCCAAATTCATTTGACAAAGCATGGCTGTGCTTTTGACTTGCGTTATTGTTTTGTTTATCCTCAACGTTCAGTGAGAACAAACTGTTCATCCTTGGGGGTTTTTTTAATAGCTGAATGCAATGATAGACATCTGCAACGTCTTAGAGCGACTTAATCCTTTTAGTCAGTCAGTCTGAACACCGCCAGTTCCATTAACATGAATTAAATTTACTCCTACGCCTTTTCCTTCTATCAACAACACCAACTGATAACTTGTTCTACTGCATATCTACAGGTTGGTGTCATAAACACGAACCTAATCCTCCACTATAAGAAGTTCCTTTTAAATGGAGAGAACTATAGAAGGAAAACATGAAGGAGTAAGTTTAATTCATGTTAGTGAAACTCTTATGAGAGCCGTTTTATGAAGATCATGCACATACATAATCTGTGTCTGTGCACAATACTAATAGAGATCACAGCTGTCACCTCGTGTGCTGTCTATGGATGATGCAGCTTTACAAATAGGTGCGATAATCTTCACACTAACGTATTTATATGATCAATAACCTCCTCTTACCTTATATTTATCCTTTTAGATCGGGTTTGTGAAAGTCCAGTGTTTTTGTCTTATTGTATAGTGTCTCTGTCTCTCTATTATGTTTCCCTTTGAAGTAGGTTTATGTATTTTTATATATATATGTTTTTTATTTGTAGATGTCAAGGTTTGTGGTCATTTTGTAATAATGAGAGTATTAATACAGTAGTTAGTCATTTTGCCGGGTGCTCTCAAGACTTTGGAAATGTCAACCAACCAACCAACTTCCTGGTGACTTTTGGGGGGAAATTTAGGTTGTTTTTTTCTTCTCTTGGACAGTCGACTATGTAGTTTGAAGTGCATTATAAAGTAAAGGCTCATTTCTATATCTGAAGTTTGTTATGAACAGAAAAAAATGCAATGAATACGTCTATTTAAAGGCTTTAGTTATGTTTCCTACAAATTATTTCAAGAGATTCGTCACAGAAGCAGTTTTTTTTCCTCCGAACTTGGCACATCCTCTGAAATCCTTTTGCGACCCCTCTGAAGATGTGTGCCACACAATTTGCAGACCACTGCTTCAGCCCGTTGTCCCCCGATGAAAAGGTGTGTGTGTGTCCCAAAACACATGCGACAACAGCTGAGCAGCCACACAATCAAACTTCCACTACTGTGAAAGTCCCCTATTCCCTAAACTATCTCTCCCTTTCTCTTAATCACCATCTTCTCCTCTCTGTTATTCCCGTTCTTTTCAGTTTTTAAACGCACATTAAATGTACTGTTATTAAATTGCCATAATTCAAGCTAGTCCTATAATAAGCGTAACCATCAGTTTAAATTGCTTTGAAATCAGGCACTTGACGCATTATGAGTCTGAGCACAGGTATTCTACAGTTACAGTGAAGATAGGAGCTGAGACAGACAGAAAAGGTCCTTATCTTAGGCTGTGATAAGTATCTAGGTAGTGAAGGAAAGGAAAACAAAGCGAGGATAGGGAGAGAAAGGTAAAGGCAGCAGGGGTATGGTGGTGTCTGGTCCACATTGGGATCACAGCTGTTGTCCTGCAAGTTGGAGCAACGCACAGCTGATTGTCGTAGGCTGTAAACGGCACCGCATTCTGCAACAGCGCATCACGTAATCCTGCACCAAATTTGCATGTTATTGCCTACAAATGTTCTGATTTTGGTTGATCTCACTCATTTTTTTGTCTCTCCTCAGCCAACTCCTCATTCTCTCATTTATCCAGTG
>CABFOS010076062.1:0-10728 GCA_900660315.1 Diretmoides pauciradiatus | reverse complement strand
AACAGTACAGAAGGATGGGTTGAATAATGCTTTGATACAGTAATAACAGGAGGTGGGGTGCAACGTAGAGTCCTTTAAGTTTCCGGATGGCTGACAGTCTTTGTTGGCTCCTTATATATTGATTTATTATTGCAGTGGTGTTAGCAACATAAATCTCATGAGATGACCATTGAAGGTGGGTGCAGACAGATGTGTGCCAGTAACACCTCTCACCTCTTGATGTGCAGCAACCACATCAACATGATCATGGCTGGCAGCACATTAATCCCAGCATGCACTGCAACTATATGCAATGTGTGCAAAGATTCTACATGTGCAATACAATAAATCAGGGCACAAAACGCAGTGGGGTGACGATGGTCGGGATACCATTAAGTCAGGTTGTACCAATATCGGCTATAATCTACAGTAGCTTTGGCGGTAAAGCTGAAAATGTCACTGTAATTCATAATTCAGTACATACAATTCATGGAACACATACAGAATAGCCAGCAAACTCCAGGGAACAGGGAACATGCTCCTTGTAAAATGTAGGGAAATATTTAATATATTTTACTCTTGTTACTGGAGATGTACGGTATAAATAAAAGAAAAATAATTGCTAAATAATTTTTATGTCAAAGGTTATGTAGTAATGTATTTCTTCAAAACAAAAGGATCAAAAATGGCCACTGCAGAATTCATACGAGTATAGTTTTCGCACTGTATCAAGTGTGAGTATTCGCATATGAAGTGACTATAAATCGAAATAGGCCATATCAGTCACTTATTGCTGACAGCTACAGTAGGTGGTAGCGTATAGCAGCTACGGACAGCATCGTTAATAAACCTTCGTTGTGCCAAAATCTGTTTTACGTGGCAGTGTAAATTGATTTGTCACCAGGGAGTAAAATACCGTCATTGCAGTTTTTGTGGATTGCTTTATAGTGCTGACTTTTCAAGTGGTAAAATAACTTTTTAAAAACATTCCACAGGATTACAAAGAATGAAAGTAGCTCACAAAAAGTGACCTAATAGTTGGTTCATAATGAACAGAGATCAGGCTTGTGGACTTATCTCAAACCACAAGCGTTCTGATTCTACAAGGAAATGTCAGATTACATATTAGTCTACTTGTCATTATTTCCCCCATGATAATTTGTTTTAATTCTGCAGGGATGAAACACCAACATATATCGAGGACAAAATGAGGATACATTGTCAGGGAAACACAAGATACAAGATATACATTTTTTAATGTTGGCCTGGCTTGACTTGTCAAATGAAACCAATCTTTTCTTCATATCTCATTTTCAATTAATTCATTAAATTAGGCCTAACTACTCAGCAAATATTTGTTTGATTATCTCAGTTGCAGTCTGGTTTTTGTGGATTATGATACAATACAGTTTTATGAAGTAAGGCTGCTTTAAATATCATTACCTCTCCTCTCGACTTGTCTGTCTCTGAGGTTCTCCCCATCTTGTCTTCTCCTGCTTACATTGTTGAACTGCACTCCTCTCCTGTTACTGGTCTTAAGCAGCTGCTATTCCATTTGTGTGCGCTCAAAATTAGATTAAAGCCCTTTTAACCAGCCATCAGCCTGAGAGCGTTGGTGGTAAAGCCACTGTGGTAAAGCCACTCTATTTTCTTACAGCAATAATGTCAGAGAGGAGATTTGTTTCCGTGATTACTGGCACACTAGAGTTGCAGCCAGGTACGAGGTGCTTCTGCCCAGTACAGTTTACATCACCAAAGTTACCAAATCAGAGCAAAAACGTTCCACTTAGGGGAGGTCAACATCTACCAGTCAACCAAAGGAAAGTCCTGTCTCATGGGACATATGTATACCTCCCAAGGTTCAGGATGGGCTGAGAAACAAACTGAACTGAATCACAGGGCAAAATGTACCATAATCTTTATCAATGAATCCCAGTCATGTCGTATCAAGGGTGTTGTGACGTCGTCTCGGGCAGTGGTTCCCAACCCAGTCCTCATGTTCCTCCTTGTCCTGCAGCAGGTTTTAGCTCCAGCTGTACTCAGGCACCTCTGAACCAATTAAGGTCTTCACATGTTCATGATTCCGTAATTAGTTCAGGTGCGCCTGGGTAGAGCTGGAGCTAAAACCGGCAGGACAAGCGGTACTTGAGGACTGGGTTGGCAACCACTGGTCTAGGGTAATGTTCTCCTCCAGAAAGGGTATTGTGACATTCCGAGAAAGGGAAAAGGTGTTTATGTCGCCATGCTTTTCAATCTGTAAATGATGGTTGTGGTTGTGGCTTATGGTTGTTGCTCATGTTGCTGCTGCTGCTGTTTCCTTTGCTGTTGTTTCTGTTCAATGTTCTTGGC
Organism: Diretmoides pauciradiatus; assembly: GCA_900660315.1. Lineage (NCBI taxonomy): Eukaryota > Metazoa > Chordata > Actinopteri > Trachichthyiformes > Diretmidae > Diretmoides > Diretmoides pauciradiatus. The sequence continues at coordinate 8,400 of CABFOS010076062.1, read as the reverse complement.
ACCTCGTTGTTTTATGCCAAGGTGAGGCCGCTCATCTCCTTCCTACTGGTAATACTACTGGATAATGCACAAAACAAATCCAATGAATTTTTAATTCCTGAAAATGACAAATTAATCTTGCTGTTGCAAATCTATGGCAGGATTTTCCAAACATTTCCCATTGGTACCAGAGTAACATTTCAGCAGCAGTGCAGCGAGCACATAAAAAGTGGTTGCCTAACACTTGCCTTCTAGGACTTGGGGACGTTGTGCCTGAGAAGTTTGGGCTGTTTAAATCTGTCATTATTCTATGCAGTTGGTTTTTACTTCATACTTGCAGTTGTTGTCTTCTTCTTCTTCTTCTATATTACCATATTCCCTGATTCCCGGCCTTTCGTCCAGCGCATGATGGATCCAGCACCCCTATCCTAAATAGAAAAATTGGAAAATGAATGAATGAGTATTATCATACCTGCAGTGTTATTATCTCTAGTTCCGTGCTAAAAGGGCAGAAGGGATTTTTCAAAGATGTCATAGATAATCTCAATCTCACTCAGTCTCAATCAGAGCTTTTATGAGGCTTTGAGGAAAAGCTTTTAGCCTTCATAACTTCTCTGGAACACCTTCACCGTAGCCAAGAGGGGAATTGTTCCCTCTTACAAATTATACTCTGTCACGCTGGGCTTTCCTCTTCCCCGGTCTCTTTCTCCTCTCCTCTCCTCTCCTCTCCTCTCCTCTACCTTGCTCTTCTCTTTTCCTCTTGCTTCCCCATCTATCTCCTCTCTGGCGCCCTTCCCTTTATCCTCCTCCCTCTTCTGCTCCCACTGCTGCCATCCTCCTCCTACACTTCTTCATCTCCACCGCCTCTTCTTCGCTGTGCATCCCACCTGCTGTCATCCACCCCTCCTTGTCCCTCTTCCTCTGCTTCCCCCTCGTCCCTTCATCTTCCACCGGCCACCTATTTCCTCTCCTCCACCTTTTAGTGTTCTGTCTAATTTCTCTACTTTTGTAACTCCTGTTTCCTCCCCTCTCATCAAATGTTCTCTCATCGTCTCATTCCCCCGAGTTTATCTTCTCCTTTTCTTCATCCTCCTCTTCTTCCTCCTCCTCTTCCCTCTCTCCTCCATCTTGTTGCATTATTCAGACTGAGTGCTGTTTGGAGTACCTCTCCTCTCATCGCGCTCCATGGAGCAGCACTCTGTAGCGCAACCCCTCCCTGTGAAACCCATGGCTGCACCAACCACACACACACACACAAATATGCGTCCATGTCAGGCATACTTCACGTCTGTCCCACACAAACTCTTGAATGCAGATGTACACACAGCCATACATTCAGAATCCTTACATTCAGCGCACAAGCACATGGACACACACCGAGATGCATGTAGAAATGTTCACAAGTGTCGTGTCACACACTCTTTCTCTCCCTCTCTCTTTCTCTCTTTTATTCTTTCCTTCCTTCAACAAATATCAGGCAGGGGTCCTTAGAGATCACTTAAGCAGCAGCAGCAGCAGCGGCAGGCAGGAGCAGGGCCAGACTACAACGGAAATGCTGTCTTTTATTTATAACCACCAGCAGCACAGAGCAGATGCACTTCTACTGCGGGAGCCAGAGCCTTACAAGCCAGAGCAGGGACAAAGGTTCTGTAACGGGGGGAAAAACAAATGCCTTGCCTACATTTTTAATCATGTGAAAAGGAAAAAGAAGGGAGGGATGAATGGAAATAGGAAGACAAAGAGAGAGATTACGTGAGAAAGGTGGGGGAGAGAGACACAGAGGAGGCTGTGCACTGAAAGATAATTTCACTGGAAGATCCGTCATGTTTTAGTGATGTGTTAAGACAAAGTGTGGAGACAGGAGAGACATAAGAGAGACTAGAAGGGCTGTAAGAAGAGAGAAATGTCAGTCACTGTTAGTGTTACTGGCCGTGTTTTTCATTCTTTTCTTAAGATCTTCAGGTGCAGGAAGTGGGTTTTTTGGGGGGGTTATGAGAGACGGAGATGCTATGGCTATGAACTGTCAAAACAAATAAAGTCAATTGTATTGTGAAAGACAGAGACACCTTTGTGCTCGCTTTCTTAAAACATTTGCAGCTTTTAGTAGCGCTCGCCTTCTTTATGCACTCCTAATTCAGCAAAGTGTCCCACATAGACCCTGTACTATCTGTGTTTTCTGACAGCAAAGTGGCATTTTCTGCACACATTTTTGTGTCTTGCGCTATGAGCTACGAATGTTCTGGGGGTGGGGGGGATCTGGTTTAGTGGTCGTGGTAGAGATGGATGCTGTGACTGGGACACCAGAGTTGAAACTCTGCTGCATTTTTCATGCAGTTTCATTTTTCATACACACAGTCTTTTTATAGCTGTGCTCGGGTTGTGTGGATGGTGGTGGGCAGCGAGATGGAGTTATTGACGTCATACAAGACTGAGACACTGAATCTGTGATGTTTTACATTGGCTGACAGCAGTTCGAGACCTTAAAGGGCCATACCATTGAATTTCAGCTTTGAGATACATCGTTCCCATGCTTTAGTGAAGTTCAGTTTGTATTAATAACTCAGCCGTAGTGAGAGTTTTCCCCACCCCTTAATCTGTGCTTAAAAAGAGCTCTCTGGAGAATGAACTGAGAAGCTCGAGGCTGTATATTGTATATTATGGGATCATCGATTTGAGTTTCCTTTTTTCAGGGTTCTGGGAGAGTTGTTCATGTTCACTAGTACATGATTTGATTGAACTAGGCCTTCCAAACAACTAGCTGGATCTCTTGGTGATTATTACAAAATTAGTATTATTCATGCAAACTCTACAAATGATTATCTTTCCTTTAAGTTGTTGTTGCTGTCATACTGTAGCATATTTAACCAAAGGTAGCCTCACTGTACTTATAATAACATGCATACTACTACAATCCTCTTTGCAGGATGATGCAGGATGATGCAGGAAATTAACCCCCCCCCAAGTTTAAGATCCACAAAATGAGATTCCCCACAAAATATTGTATATTACAAACATCACATCACATCTCCTTTTCTACGACAGGAAATGGAAAAGGAAACAGGAAAAGATGCAAATGCGATGTGTAGGGGGGATAGTCTTTGTTTTTATGGTTCAGTCCAGGAGGATGCTGCTGTCTTTACAGTACGTACTTTATCCAATAAAACATTTTGGCAGCATCAGCAGCAGAACTACAGTACTACTCATATAGGCTTCTTTGTGTTTTCCACAAGAAGCATCGAGCACAATGCATCATTAATCAGCACACTGTTGCCTGAGGTGCAGGGAGATGCAGCAAGCAAACACCAGAAGCCTTTTCTGTCCCGGTAGGAGAAATGCATGAGGTACCATAACAATATGACTCATGGGTTCAAAGCCATCCATCTATTCCATCTATCCTGTGTCTCTCTAGTGCATTATATCCAATAAACCAGAAATGCCAATAATAATACAAAATAATGATAATGATAATAATGCTGAGGGGGATGCAGGTAGATAACACAGTGGTGACCTGGACTACCAGCTGACCACAGGGCTGTACTATCTCCATTCCTGTTCAAGCTCTACACCTCAGAGTAGAGATACATCTCACCACCAGAAGTCCTCCGGTGGCTCCATGGAGTACAGGAGTACAGGGGACTGGAGGAGGGCTTTGAATGTCAGTAGGCCTGCAGGAGCCGGTGGAGGATTACAGGAGGAGCAGGAAGTTCCAGGGGGTCCATGTCAGCAACAAGCTGGACTGGTCTGACAACACGGATGCTCTTTACCAGAAGGGGTAGAGCAGACTGTTTTTTTTTGAAGAGGCTCAAGTCTTTTAACGTTTCTGACAGACTTCTCCGTCTGGGGGGAAGCTGAACTCCATCCTGGACAATGCTTCCCATACTATATGGACCTTATAAGGACTTATGTTGCACATACGCACACCATAGTTCACTGTCAGCACAGAGCCTGGTTGCTTTTTGTTTGTTTTTTAAATATAATTTTGACCTTCTTGTATTTATACCCTTTTTTAAAAAATTGTACCTCACTGCTGCTGTAACAATACAATTAATAAAGTTCATATTATCTTATGTAATAATAATAATGGCTGCAAGGAAATGTTCACAATTTTAATAATGTTTTGGATATTAGGATACTTCTGCCATCAGTGTGTCGCTGGTGGAAAGAAAGAGCTCATGGACATTGGAATTACTGGCTTTTGGTCTGGACTGACCCTCGGGTGACCACTATCTCTTGACTGGTAAACTGGCTAGTGGCAATACATAAAAAGGTGGTTACTGGTTGCATTTTCTTATTGTGTTGATTCTGTGTACTTTGTTTATGCTCCATTTTGTTATTAACATTTAGGCCTAACCTTTGTTTGTCCACTCTTGGCACCAATGGTGGGGAACAACTATTGTTGTTTATTAAGTATTGTATGAAGAAATCCGTTCAACTGGTATGTGTGGATTCCAGTTTGCAGTGGGAATGTACCCTACAACTAAACATGAAGAACGAGGCAGGGAAGAGTCTTTCTGAGGACCCTCCTCTCTCTCCCCTATCAGGAAGCATCCCTCACAGTGCCACGAGAACACAATGGAATGATTTTCTTTTTTCTTTTGCATTTCTTTAATATGTTCATTACCTGTTTAAGCATAGATTTGGGAGATCAGTGTGCAGACAGATACACTGGCAGATATTTATTCATTATTCAACTTTATCTTTCAGCCTGTTGATTTTTATGGAAGGTCCTCCATACATCAGCAAAATAACTCATTTAAACCAACAGCACTTTCAAGAGCCAATCTTTCTTGCTCCCCTTTATCTTGCTCTCTCCATCCCTCTCTCGCTCTCTCCTTCTGTGTGTGTGTGTGTGTATTTATATGGTGTATTGATGTTTAAAAATGGACTATGAATCAAAGAGAGGACTTTATGAATGGCTAGAAGCAGGGACGCAGGGAGCAGCATTTGTGAATGAATTGGCAAGCAAAAAAGGTCAATGCTACCATATCCATAGCATATGAGCTGTATCGTTGAGAAAAGCCATTGTACAGTAATATAACACCCTCCCAGGAACGGTTAGAAAACCATGGAACGTTGCCATACAATCTGAACAGGTCTCACACTGCCTCTGTTGTTCAGTTGACTGATTAGCACACCTTCAGCCAGGAGGAACTAATTTGGTTGGAGTGAAAATCTGCATATTCTCCGCCCTCCCCGACACATGATTTCCCACCTCTGCTCTAATGCAACAACCAGCAACACAGCTTTGAAAGTTTGTTAAAACTTTTGCTTCTTCCAGCCTCATTATGTAAGGCTGTTTTTTCACTTGCCACCCTGATGCTCAAGTGGCATGTGGGGCAAAGATTCTAGGTCGGCATCTTCAAATACAAAAGCAAAAGAAAGAGAAATGAGTGCAATTGATCATCTCAGGTAATGACACACCTATCTTCCTTCCTATCCACTAAGCTTTAGCTTATTTGACACATAAAGCTGTAGTCTCTCTTTTAACCCCCTTCCCTTTCAAATATTACCCTACTCTCCACCAAGTCCACCATCCTTCTTCTTTATCTCTCTTGGTTTAATCTTTCCCTACTCTTTCTACTCCATTACTCCTCCCTCTTACTCATCTCGCTTATCTTCCCTTAATCTGTCTCCTCTATTTCTTCCCTTTGCCATTCTTCCATTCCCAGCCCTTCTATCTCTTCTTCTGCATCACGCATACTGTAATTACACTTGTCTGCGCCTTCCTCCTCCTCCAATCTTTTCTGTCATGCTTTCTTATATCATCCTTTCATCATCACTCGTTCCGCCCTCTGTTTATGCTAACGTGGATAACCCATAGTTTGCTGCTAACTAAAAATACACTGTGCTTCCCATTGCTGTTTTGAATCATCGCCTGGATGCCAGCGGGCATATAAACAATATCAAATGATGGCTTGGGTCATTTTAACATATGGTTAATTTGGTCGATTAGGTAGGAGACCATGTTGATTGATCAGAGGCACTACATCTCTTACCTTCATGTGTTTGATCATTATAAAAACACACTGCTCCTTCCACCTACCCAATACAGTTACACAGTCTTAGTTACAGTATTTTGGGTACTTCATTGATTGTGCAAATTCTATAATAGTGTATGCTTTTGAACATTTCAAATCAACCAATTTCATTGTATCCCATCAAAAATCAAGGAATGCATTGAAGAGAGAAGCCCTGATACGCACCAATATCTAACTCCTCCAGAAAACTGACAAAGCTGCCATAGATTTTAAGTAAAAATACCTGTGACAAAATGGGGCTACAACACAGAGGAGCTAACCTGGGAACCAGACCAATCTGCGAGCTCATCTTTTATTTGCTCTGGCAGATGAGTCTCCGTTCAAACAGATTTCCACCCGTCCTGAAAACAGCTGATGTAGAACCGTCTGTTGAATCTGCTATCGCGACAGTATTAAACAAACTGGACAGTATATTTTCTCTAAAAGACCAAACAACTGCACTTAAAGCTTTTGTTGATAAGAAAGATGCGGTACTTCCAACAAGATTTGGTAAAAGGTTAATTTTACACGTCAGGTTGTATGTCTGTCCAATTGCGTCCAGAGGCATGTGCTGTTGCCCTGATTGGTTGTAGGTCTATCCAATTGCGTCCTTGATCTGTGTCCGTTGATAACGCCCCTTGGAAATTGAAAATTAACTGAGAGGTTCCAGACTAATAAGCATTTGCGAATTGGTCTGGCGATGCCAGGCCACAGTGGAGCGTCCCATCCCCAATAATTGTGACCCTGTATATGCCGTGCTGACGTGACATTTTATATATTATATATAATATTTGAAGGATTCCTTTGACCAACTGCACATTTCAGGTCTCAACATTGGTTCTCAATGGGATTGAGATCAGGACTCATCGCTGGCCACTCCAGCGCCAGTACCATTTTCTCTTGAACCATTCCTGGGTGCTTTTGGATGTGTGTCTTCCGTCGCCTCCAACCATAAGGCCCTTCTTGATTCAGGGTCTGGACGGTATGGGCTGAAACTATTACCCCAGAGCTCTCTAAGTCTTGAGATCTTTGGATGTCATAATGAGGTGTGTTTTCAATGGCTTGCAACAACCTTCGACGTCATCTGAGGTCAGTTTTCCTCCTACCACCACATCTTGGGAGATTCTTAACTATTCCATGAGCAGCAAACTTCTTACTGTAACAGCATTGCGATCTGTGGAAACAGGAATAACAAGGTCTCTAGAGATACCTTAGAGCCTTGTGAACACTTACAGTATGTTTGGTGATAATAGTATTTCTGACATCCTCAGACAGCTCTTTTCTCTTCACCATTTTCACAGATGACCAGGGAAGCAGAACTGTTTTATCACTTTAAAAATGAATTTATACCATGTGGGCACTTGCAACCTCTCACAGGTGAGTTGAATTACATTGCAAATGAGTCTTTTTCCTCCAACAACACTGATTTCAATTGTTCTAAATAGTACCAATAATTATGGCCGTGGCCACTTTTCAATTTTGAAATGATTGAGGTAAGATATCTGTCTGTCTGTATCTCTTAGTTTCTATCTCATTCTATCTAGTTTCTATCATTCCCATGAAGACCATGCATGTGTCAATGCATCTAACCACCTAAATCAAAGCCCCTAAATATAAAAACAGTCTTGTTGTTTGTTAGGATCCCCATTAGCTCACGCCATGACGTCAAAGTGAGTTCTGGCCACAAAGTCCTCAGTTCCTCAAAATGTTTTCACTTCTTTTTATTTTGTCTTGAAGTTAAACTGGTTCTCACAAGAGATATAAAAGTGTGCGCGCGCGCACACACACACACACACACACACACACACACACACACACACACACACACACACACACACACACCACCACCACCAAATCCCCCAAAGGCACAGAACCATGCGTCCATGAAGTGTAATCCCTCTTAATCTGCACAAACAGCAAACAGTAAATGGGTGATGAGTGTTTGTGTGTATTGGTTGGTATACAAAATCCATAGGCATCTCCCCCTGAGCTTGTACTATCCACATTTTGCATCAACTGATGTGAAAATCAAGATACAATGTATGTGATTACTCTTTCTTGTTGAAGATGATGAATCTCTAGTTAGTTGGGCATGCTCTCTCTAGAGACCAAGCTGTTGCCCACTGCAAACCCATCACAACTGTCTCATCACAACACATCGCATTCATCGTAGTATTTTCTTTTATATCAGACACAACAGGTTTTTCCTACCTGACATGTTTCGACGGTAGTACTTCCGTCTTCATCAGAGCTGTCACTAGATGGTGATGGTGTGTTGGTGATGAAGACGGAAGTACTACCGTCGAAACATGTCAGGTAGGAAAAACCTGTTGTGTCTGATATAAAAGAAAATACTACGATTTAAGTTAAAGTATAGACACTATGAACCTCTTTGGATTACATC
>CABFOS010076053.1:0-15000 GCA_900660315.1 Diretmoides pauciradiatus | reverse complement strand
GTCAGATTCAGCAGCAGTATACTGACTGTAGTGGAGGAGAGCTGTGATCAGACTCGTCAGTCTGCACAAATTTGTGTGCATCAGTGTTACTGTACCAATTTGTCACCAAATGCAATAGCTGTGAACAAATACCATTTTATCCTATGTTTCAAAAAGTAGCTAGATTTATCAAAAGCTACTGTAGTCCTCGGAATAGAACGCAAAACTGTTAACCAATCAGCGTCCACGCTTATTTTTTTAGCGAATGCCAGACAGTTTGAGTGTCTGCGGTTTCAGACTGTTTGGACTGTAGTGGCAGTAGGAACACCGTGGAGCCCACAAACAGGATGATACTCAGGATCTCTACAAGCTAATCTCTCAAGTGTGACAGGCTGTGACAAACAACCTGTCGTTGTCTCTGAGTTTTATACTGTCAACCTAGCCAATCAGAAATGAGGACACACAGCACACAGAGTCATAGATAAGACACTACAGAGGGGATTTGTAAACTGAATTAATGTGATTGTTGGTTTCAAAACATGCAGAACATAATCAACCATTGGGTGGACAGAACTCAAATTTGGGTGGGCAATGCCCACCTCTGCCCACTTCTGGATCCGGGGCTGTTGTCATCTACAATATGTCCACCTGTAAATTACTGACATAAGGAAATAATTGGGCACTCCCTATATAGTTTAGATAAGGGACAACATGGGGGCACAAACTAAAATATTTCACAAGGCAAACAAGACATACAGAATGTGTATAATTATCTGCAACAGCAGGCAAACAGCATCTTAGTGTGTAGTCGCACCTCACAAGGTCAATAACCCTTTCCCTGGGTGCTGAACTGACTGGCTCATCATTAATCATGATGATCTCGTCCCCTGGGATCAGCCGGCCCTCCGAGGGACCCCCTGCACATACCAAACAAGAGTTAAGTGGTGCAAATTGCAGAAGGTCAAACCATTCTTCTTTATTTCTTGGTTTCCTTACTGAGGATCAGTTGATTATGGCCACAGGTGGAGTGACTCACTGGTCTATTAAAACCAACTGTACGGCTGAGCTGCTTTACCTGGTGTGACTGACCGGACCACCACAGGTTTCTCACTGCCCGCCACAAAGCCAAAGCCAAGGACTGGGTCTCGTCTCATCTCCACCTTCCGCGGTGCTGGAGGCACAAACTTGTCCCCGTCCAGACGAACCTCCTCCAGGGAGCTGCTCTGAGAGACGTGGCTGTGAGGAAGAGGGGGCGGTCATGAAGTTGATGGACAGGAAAAAAGATACATACAAAAAATGTTGAGACTATATTCTGCACATTATGTCATTACTATAGTTATAAATCAACCATCTATGTCTGCATGTCAGTGACAAACTGTTCTAGGATATTTTATATGGATAGAGCAGAATATACAAAGATTTGCATATTGTTCTGCATCCAATCTAGCACCACTACTGTAAGAAGCAACAACTATGACTCAGAATAGAGGAAGCTGTTAGATTTTTTGAATAAAGGGAACAGCAATTCCAATTCAAGCTTTAAATACATAGAAACTGAATGTTTTCCTGAAGATTAAATCCCCCAAATGTTCAAGCTGGAAAGCCAGAAGCTAGTGCGATGCCTCCGAAATAGAACATGTGGGCGATGGCAATCAAGCTCCAATGATTGTATTTTCCTGTTGCAGACATACCAAGAAAATAGCAGCAACGGCACACACTGACCTCAGCACTTTCTCAGGCTTTTATGAATGCATGTGGCCAAATAAGCTTTTGCCTCCCTAAGGTGTTGCACTCTAATAAGGATGCAGGGCAGGTACGTTCTGACGCTATCTCTTCAACTGCAAGAACCCTGCCATTGATACTGTAGCTGGCTGCAAACCAAGGCTCTCTACAGTGTCAACTTCATTACCAACGCTCCCTGCAACACAACAGTTTTACCTTCTTCCGGAAACAAAAAATGTGCAAATGTGTAGCTTTTACATGCCCTGTAATGCGTATGTTTTTACAGTGTTTGTTCCCACTCTGGCAGCAGAGACAGCAGCAGCTCCACATGGTGCCCAGCAGCGTTGGTTAATTATGGCCGTGGGAAGACAAGGCAGTGTGTAATTCACAGTTATCCTTGACACATGTACCATTCACCGCTAAATACCAACAATTAATCTTTCATGGTGCAAGGAGAGATCTGTGTGTATGATAAAAACCAATGCCAACACACATGTTGAGTTCCCTGTTTCAATAAAGGAAGAAAAGGAATTGTTGAGAGGGATTCAATAATTCAGAATTTGCTATAAATTTAAGAATTCATGCACATTCTCCATTCTTATAGTCTACGGCCATCTAATCTCTATTTATGGACAGAAACAACTCTCCCAAAATCAGAACCCAGAGGAAACTTGAGATGGAGAGTCTCAGTTTTTATATCCAACACCCATTTTACATCCTCTTATCATTCCTGAACCTGAAGGTGTACAATCACTTTCTCTCTCTCTTTTTGTAAACGCAGGAGGATGACTACTGAAAGAGGGTGCTACTTCATAGTTTGTTCAGAATCATACTTCTAGAGAAGCATACAATTATTTCAGACATCCAGCACTTGAAGTAGTATAGCGTGTCAAGGTTGTTTGCATCGGTGGGTTTTAACGGGAGATATGTCTGTAGCACGGAAATGAAACACTGTGCTATATGATACAGTATAGGGCCAAGGGGCAGCATGTGCAGTGAGAAAAGGACTGGACCAAGAACTGAGCCCTGCGGCACAATATGTGTGATGTTTGCTGAAGATGCAGTTGAGCTGCTAATTGTGACGGAGATGGTTCTACAGGCAAGAGATGAACCAACCTAGAGCAGATATCTCCGCAATAACACACTTGCATCTATACTTCCTGAGGAGAGTCAAGACGTTTGGCATGTCTGCCAAAACTCTCACCAACTTCTACAGCTGCACCATTGAGAGCATCCTCTCTGGCTGCATTACTGCCTGGTACAGCAGCTGCTCTGCTGCTGATCACAAGGCCTCCAGAGGGCGAAGACAGCGGAGCGCATCATCGGCTGCCATCTCCCCTCCGTGCAATATATCTACAGTACCACACACGATGCCTTAGGAAAGCACGGAAAACTTTAAAGGACTACAGCCACCCGGGATACGGACTGTTCCCGTTGCTGCCGTCTGGTAGACATTATTGGTAGCATTCAGACATGGACTACCAGACTCACAAAGTTATTTTATTTTTTTACTATGTATATTGCATGTGTATGTATAGTTTTGGGCTATTTTTACTTTTTTTGCCCTTCTGCGTATTTGTTGCTTGCCATGTCATAATAATTTCCCTGTGTAGAATGACCCTGTGTTGTACTGTACATGTGACAAATAAAACACTTTGACTTTGATGTACATCCTGCAGCTTAGTGTGACTGATAGACATCAGACAGTATCACTGTAACTTTTGGACCAAACTCAAATCTGCTTACATACAATTCCACATATTCAAAAAGAAAAAAAATCCTCATCTGATGAATTTCAAAAACCTTTTGTAATGTGAACTTCTCCAGATATTCCAAGCCACAATGTATGTTCAGCTGTGGCTTGGAATATTTGGAGAACTTCAGTTGTTCAGTTGTGGTCATGAAAGGGAGATCAGCACACGACACGGCTGCAAGGAAGCTACAGTATATAACAAACAGTACTACAGTATATAGCAAACAGTACTACAGTATATAGCAAAAAGCTAAACATGTTTCCAGTGAACCAAGTGGGTACATTCTGGTGTTTTCTTCACACTTCTCCCAAAATAGGGCCCTTAGTCAGCCTACAGTACCATCACAGCAACAAGTTAACCAATTCAAAACACTCACTCACAAACACACTGACACACATACACAAAGTGGGCAGTGCACCCAAACAGAGTCAGAGGGAGAGAGAGCACTCACCTGCTGTTTGTTCCCCGTTTCTCTACGATTCGGTTATTTTATGTACTTTATTCTAATTACTCTTAAACTAACTCACATTTGTTCTCATTGTTACTCTGGCATCAAAACAAGTGACAAATCACATTTCATACTGAAAAAATACTGTACAAACCCCCCCCCCCCGGTCATTATGGGATGTTTCCATAGCGTCCCGTGCTTGCGTGGGTGGCAAACCTGACACATTTGCTGCCCAGCAACACATTGTAACTGTATTACAGTCAGTGTCAGAAGCACTGAATAACAAACAGTATCACCTTGAATTTCACGAGGTGCATTTAATTTGGATTTGTGTCAGTTTTATCTCTCATGTGACTCAACAGACTGTGTGCACGAGGCAAAACCATATGGACCTGTGCATTCAGGAAGTGTATACTGTCTCATCCCCAACTACGGCCACCTGCTAAAGATGGCTGGCCTCCCAGCATACTGACAGCATTGTGTCTAATGGTCCCTAATCATCCCCATTAGCTGCTAATGTAGCACCGCACTGCTCTGTGCAGCACTCTTACAGTAAACCACTCTGAGGGCTATGCAGACTCCACAGAGATGAACAAGACTGAGGTCAAATGACTAGAAGCAACAGTATCAAATGCTGGCCTTCCTGCCACTGCACAAGGTGTTATTTTCACTCGTTTTGGTAAATCTGGTGTACGCTTATTACCCAAAGCAACATTTTTGGTTCTTGAGAAGCTTCTTTGATGTAGCTGACAACGTGGTGCAGAAGTTATATGTGTCCTGAATGGAACACAGCCCTTTTAACTCATGTGTATTGATGGATTTCGGCTGTATCACTGCTCCTTGTGAGCGGACAGGACGTCTACTGTTTGACAGATCAAATGCCTCTTGGCTAGAATTGTCTGGAATGGAAGTCTAGCTTGCAAAGCTAATATCTATTAAATGAAAATGCTTTAATGAAGCCATTGTGAGGACAACCACCATTTCACTCAGCATGAAATATTCATGTCAATGCGTTGACGTCCTTACAGACATAGCTTGCCATCTATGTATGATCTTTTCTTTATATCAAGTATTTGTTGAGCAGACCCATTTAATGAAATTGCTGCTTTTCTGATAATGATCCACTCTGTTAGACCCCCCCTACTGAATGCCGTTACGGCCGTCCCTAAACGATATTACATCTGTTTAAATGCCCTGTGCTGCATTGTACACATTAAATGGCTATTGCTTTATTTATGTCTTCCTGTCACGCAGACTAGACGTGTGTTTCATTAACGAATACAACGCGTTAGTTTGAGAACGCTGGAACCCTGACAAACTCAGATGGCCACCGACACTCACAGACACCATAGTTATTTATGAGTCTTCTTTAAATATAGAGAGCTGAGGCTGCAGCCAAAAAGAGCCTGTATGATATACCTCCTCCAGACACACTCTGCATCCAGCACTTCCACTGCTCCTTAGTTCTTATGTAACCCATCTGACATCACGCTTCTCATGCTATAACCCATGTGCGATAAGTTCTTTTTATACCTCCTATTGCACATACTATACAAATAAACCTATTTGGATCTACTAGGGAGAAACATACACATACAGTCCAATACAGTTCAGTAAAACTACATGGCAAAACGCTGCATGTTCCATTCCACTACATATCATATACAGTACATAAATAAGAATGCAGTGTTCATCTCACTTGCACAATGCATAAACGGGGGAAAGCAGGAAAAGAAGAAAGTCAGAATCCAGTTTGTGCTGCAGAACATAGTGCCATATTTTTAGATCTAGCACAAATGCACATCAGAGGTGAGAGAGCAGAGCAGAGGAAAAACAGAGAAGTCGTATCCTCATAAAGCAACATGACAGATTAAGCAACCAAACGCTCACTTGTTACACTGGACCCTCCTGCTCATGCCAAGCAGACCAACACACTGTGGGGAGAGTTTAATTTTACCTGCATGTACAGATATCCAGAAGTGCCTAAGGATCGATTATGCTGATAACACTGCAATCCAGCATCCTCGCAGATACGTGCAGCCTCCCGGATCCAAACAAGTCCCTGTGCAGGTGAAGTCTTTACCAGTAGCAGCACACACACAGAGACACACAAACACAAGCCCTTCTCTGCTTTTCTGAGATCAGGCGGGCTTGTGTCTGCATGAGAAGTACCGTGAGAGACTGTGTGTGTGTGAGTGTGAGTGTGTGTGTGAGAGTGTGTGTGTGAGCAGGCAGGGGCAGTATGTGCGCAGCAGTGGAAGGAAGAGAGAATCAGTATGCTGAACGCACAGATGGAGACAGTGTGGAGGCAGTAGAGGCAGTGACGTGGCTAGAGTAATCACAGGTTGGCAAAGCCTCCGAAACATCTGGGAGAGAGAAAGCTCCCCCTGGGTTTCTATAAAAACACTGGTCACTCACTTGATGTAGCAGTCACGCCCCTCTCTATTGGTGCCCATGTCCCATCCATTGGAGGGTCCTTGTGAAGCAGTCCAGGTCCCAGAGGGGGGCGGCCACCCCGAGGATTTGGTCCTGTGGCTGGGGAGGAAGACAGGGGAAAGAAATCACGCATAGGTCTACAGCATAATGTTGGATGTCATTTGCTGCATTAAACCCCACAGCAGCAGGATCCTATAAAAATAGCATATACTTATGCACATAGATAGGGACCAGTGTTCACAATGACCCTTATACACATTCGTCTCTAACTTAGACAAGAAAAAAAGTTATATTTGTTATGCTATGTTATATCGTGATGCTCTGTGTGTCGTAGCAGAAATAAAGCAGTCCTGGCGTAGTCTGAGGTGACTCAAAGCTAATGGCAAGTTGATGTCTAATTGCAATGTGATAAACAATGTTCTATAACCAGTGCTCAGTCAATGAATGCAAAGCGAATTAATTATGTAACCTAGACACGCAGGCGGAGTTGTCATGCCTCACTCTTGTGCTTTGAGAGCCATGAAATTGTAAGAAGTCAGCAGCTTCTCCGTAAAGCTCGAAGCCCAGAGGAATTCTCTTCTAAGCCAGTTACTTGATATTCAATGCCGAGATGCATTGACAGAGTTAATCAGAGGCAATAGAATGAGCTGCTCCACTGTTCAGGAAACAATTAAATAGTTGCCTATAGTGTATGCGTAGTTAAGATAAGATAGCTCTCTCGATTTCAGTTGAATTTTTCTAAATTCCCAAAACAAGACAAGCTCAGAGCTGGAAATGTATTCATGAAACTCTGTGCTACAAGCTGGCGTAGTGCAGGTTTTCAGAAGAACCACTCTAATTGGTTACAATACAGCCATCACTCTCTCAGTTCCTTTGTTTGTCTTTCTGTCTGTTTTTCACCCCTCCGCCCCCTTCTCTTTATCTGTCTTTGTGTCTGCAGAGTGGTGATGCTATGAAAGCAGTGGCAGTAAGTTATGTCACTTCAAATGCTTTTGCCTCCCGTGTTACAGCGCTCTTCACATTCATTATTCAAAGTCCCTCTTTCTTTCCCTGTTAATGTTGCGAAGTGCGTCTCTGTATATGTGTGTGTGTGTGTGTACTGTATATGTGTGTGTGTGTGTGTTGTGTGGTGCTGTACATGTCTGTGCATGTACACATATCTGTTTCATAGGCTGAAGACGTTACAAAACACTGCAAGGCCATTTCCTCAGTCTACTGTTAGCAGCCAAAGGTTTAAAAACAGTTCTGAGGTCATGTAACCTAATCAGCACTTGCTACTCTATGCATTCAATCATAATTAATTAATAGTACAGTCACACAGAAAAGGTAGCTGCCATAAGTGTTGATGTTACCTACTGCACAGCGGCGCAGTTTATCTGAGGCTGAGCTCAGAACACAGGGAGCAATTGGATTTCTGTCCCAACACAGTGGTGCGTTTGGGGGGTTACTGTTTCCACATGGGTATGGATTTATCTGACCTACAGTACATTAGCAGGGCTCAGTGGTGTATATTTAGAATATGTTTCCTCTAGCTCAAATGATGTGTGTCTACACAACTGGATCCTGTCTGACATTGTTCGTCTCGTCGATGAGTCGCACTTCTTCCCTCCATTTCATGTTTTCAAAAAGCCTCAACAGCCATTTTAACAGTTTTGCACATTTTAATCCGTAGTTCACAATGCATAGGACAACTGATTATAAATTAGACTAATACAGATGCATTGTGAAGAATAGTTTAATATCACTGATGCTCCTTATATTTCTTCCAGGCATCCACCTTCATAAAAGACAATTCAATTCTCCAAAAGTCTAATAAGATACTGGAGCGTTCTACTCACAGATGCAGACGATGTGCCTCCAAAATACCTTTCAGACTTGACAAAAAGTTTCACAAAATCCATTCTCTTTTTCCCGGCCACAATTCCCCTCTTTTAATGGCACAGTCAAAGATATTGTGATCTTTGATTTCTTTGCGGAGAAGAGTTGCATTATGCCATTGAGCCAAAGTGGCCCAGTAGAATAATAGCTTACAGAGAAGTCGAAAAGGTTCACCCACTGGTGGACAGTGAAACTGATCTTCCTCAGCAAGCATTAATAAATGATGCCTGCCCGTCACATAGGACTGAGTAAACGAGCGCCAAGTGGGTAAGCCATGCTGCACAATTTATGAACAGGTTACCCAAGAGTCAGGCGTAGGAGAAGTGGAACTAGAAGAAGTATTTCTTTCAGCCCAACCAAATGTAGGCTCCCAATGGATTTGTTTTGGGACAACGTGTACCACAAGTGCAAAAGCCATAATAACAGTTTTATATCTTGGTTATTATCTTGGGGATTTGAACTTTCAGAAAAATTCCCCATTCAATATTAAATCTGAAGGTCTGACAAGGTTTCTATGCAGTAGCAGCCAAATAAACAATGCATAACCAACATTAACAACAACTTAAAATGAAAAACATCTGATATGTTATGCAATAATTCCTCAAAGAAGAAAAAAACACAAAAGAACGTGTAGGGGATGAAAGTAATAATCAATAGCAACCATGTTATAGTGTCTCTGTTGTCCTGGCAATTAAGATCGGTGAATTTAAGAAGGATTTCTAATCTAAATTGAGAGAACCCTATTGAACACGGACGTCATTCTATTTATCAGAAACTATCATTCTGAATATGTTAGTCTTATTTTGCTGTGTGAGAAGACTGGGAAAAGATCACTTTTCAGTCCTTTATAAAAAATGCATGATCAATGTGATCCTTGCTTTATCACGGTAGTTCACTTTCAGTTTCTTCTCTCTCTTCTACAGTTGTATGAAGGCATTTCCATGCATTATGAAGGCTGAATTCCTGTTAATGGAGGACGTAACTATGTTTTATGGAGAAGACACAGCACACATTCTAAAACTGACACACTCAACTAGGTTTGAATAATTTACAGCGACAATCTCCATGAGTGTTGGCTATACGAAACCACACTCTGGTACCACATCCCCACCATTACCTGTATTGAGGATAATTCGGAATGTTTTTTCTTCTTTCCCCTGAGAGAACCAGGTGAAAAGCTTTGTGATTGCCTCTCTGATTCCCGCTGTGGTAGCTAAAGTTTGCTGCTGTTTCTGTGGTGATTGCTGGAGATCTAAATGCATTTCCAGTTCTTTGAATACTCTCAGGCCATGAATATCAATTGTCCTTTAAGTGTGTATCTGCCATAATGGAGCTCACCGTTATGGATCAGACTATGTGTGGAATAATAGATGGATCATTGCTGGATAAAGTCTCATAGACGCTCCTGCCTCAACAAAGCTTACCCTCATGCCACAGGCAACATACCAGCTAATTTCCGCTGCACATAATGTATACCTATTCCCACATGACAGACAGTGTTACATGAGTGACGGGAGAGTTATGACAAGTGAGTGTGATACAGCTCTCCCAGTGCTCCTGAATTAAACAGAGATATTTATACAGAGAGAGATTGCTAATGTAATTCTGTTTGGATATGTAATCTGTGGAGAAACAGCAGATGAGATGACCATCCCCTGGGAGGAGGCTGGGGAGTGGAGCAGAGAAGTGGCTCAGACAGAGAGGAACCACTCTGATTAAGGGCCTTGTTCCTCTGCTCCTCTCAGACAGCCTGCATCCTGTTGGGGGCAGAAAAGCACTGCCTTTTGTCTGAGAAAACATCTGCCCTCTGGTTGACACTGTCCTGGCTCTGCATAAATCCTTTAGTCAATATGATGTACAATATACAGTAGTACACTTGTCCAATATATATATATATATGTATTTTTTATTGTATTGCTATTTACATTTCATTTTTGAACCCCGAAAGAAAAAAAAACTTTTACTGATTTCATAGATGATGTGGATGGAATAGTTACACACTCCACTTCATGCTCGTATTAATATCTGGCCCATAATGATGTATTTTTTAGCTTCCATGTTTGTGACAAGTTTGATATTTTGACATGGGGGAAAAACAACTAGTACCAACCACCTGCATGTCATGCACCATCACACCAACACAGTCTGAGAACTGTCTGACCACCATTTCCTGTTTGCCCTATAGAAAATACTGGCAATATCCAGGCATATTGGAATCCATTACACAATGAAATTTGCTCCTGGGCAAGAAGGTCTGTGGATTTTTCACTGTTATTCTAAAAAAGCTGAATATTGCATTTCTTTATTTGTCTTTGGAAGTGTCGATATTGTTGCTATGGGCAACAGCACTAGCCTGAGCAGCTCTCTGGTGTGTCTGTATAAAATGGTTTTCTGGTTAGCTACTGTAATCTCCTCTGGTGGAAATCAAACTGCAATTTGGAACCAACCCACCTACTATGATCCTCCCGATGTTTAATAGGGAATAAGCGAGCGTAGGAGCCTCACTTTCTTCAAGAGCGGTTAAATAACACCTGTTACCTGTTAAATAACAGACACCACAATCTTATCAAATGCAGATCTGGCCTCTGGATCCTGGAACTGCATTCTGCAACACTCAGTGTACAGGAGTCAACTGGACGCTGCACCAGTTACAATGTTAGATTCATTGCATCTGTGACCGGTCGGGTTCGGGGTTTGAACCCACAGTCGAAAAGCACTGCAACAACCGCTGCGCCAAGAGAACCGGCTCCCTTGGTGGAGCTGTTATTGGGCTTTTATCTTTGAGGAGTCAGTTTTACCGATCAACTTGCTATCTACTCGAGGACTCACAAGGATCTACTCTGTTACACAACCATTGTCCAAACATGTTTTTTGAGACATTTATTCATATCTTTGAAATAAAAGTTAATAGAGAACTGGGAAGCGTCGAATGGCTGGAATCAACTTCTCATCCATTTTGCACTTCAGTAGGGAAACAAGGAAGCACGAATACCTGACTGACCATTGCCGATGGTCACGAAAAGATAAATTGCGGCCAACTTTTCTAGGTCTACAAGCTTGTTGAGCGAAGGCGTCCACAGATGGACAGCAGGACACATGGATGCACCAGTTTTTCTCTCTCTGGCTCACTTTCTTCATCTTGCACACACAAACACACACACACGTCGATTAAACATCACATTCTTGAAAACTTGTCAGACACAACTTTTGGAACAGGAGAAACAGATTGGAAAGGAAGCAACATAAGAGACTAGTGGTAACAGAGACAAACAGAGAAAAAGGGTTGTGTGAGTATGGTAGAGCTACAGTACAGGTCAACTCCTTGCAGCCCACCTGTGTCTATGCCCCCTGCTGCAGCCTGCTCAAATGTAATACACACCATAACCGCCCCCCCAGGACTTTATAACCTGGCACCAAATAATAGCTGTATTTTTATGCTCTGCTGGGCTGCCGAGGGATACTGGAGGAGGAGAGATCGACGGCTTGTTAAAAAAGCCCCCCGCCCCCAACCTACACACATACACACAATGCAAAGCTCCAGGATACAGCAGACTCCTGACTGTGGCAGAGAGTTGCCATAGCCACGGCAATCTGTTAGCAGTACCATCTCTCTCTCTCTCTCTCTCTCTCTCTCTGTGTCTCTCTCTCTCTCTCTCTCTCTCTCTCTGTGTCTCTCTCTCCCTCAGACGCAGCATGAAGAGGATTGCACTAATCTGTCTTCTAATGCCTATTACATTCCCTCTCTTGAGTAGAAGATGCCATCCTGACATCAGTGACCAAGTGCGAATAGGGTGGAAGAAATTCCACCCTGGGATTGATTCCAAGCACATTAGTACATTACAGTCATTTAGACGCTTCTTACTAAGGTGATAACAAACACTATATGAGGCTAGATCCCTGAGAGTCTCATGCTCTACCCACTGAGCTAACTAGGCCCACAAAGAACGTATCAAGTGCACATTAGATTAATGACAATGCCTAAGGAAACAAAGTTAAATTATTTTGTTCCTGATCCTCATTTCAGCTGAGGATGAGGTGAAGTGCTGCCACCAGAACAGCTAGCGTAGCGTGCAAGCTTTCACTGTCAAACCCAAGACCGTGGGTCCATTCATCTGTGTCATGCTAAGCCGTTGGTCCTTTTTGAAAAGGAGGTTATGTGACAGAGGAAAAAGATACTACAGCATGCTACAGTTGTAGTATATTGACAGAAAGAGGCACTGCTGCATGTAAGAGGACTGTGGAAGGACATTGTGAAAGGGAGTTGATGATAGGTGACACATTGACACAACACATGTTTTGCTTTACTGCCCCAATTCAAACTATTCTTAAAATACACTATGTGGTATGGCTAAGTCCAGCTGTAAATTAAGGCTTAGGCTTGACTTCATCTCTGCATATCAGGCTCAGACTCCCTGTAGATGCCTCACATAAACACACACACACACACCCACACACAAAATTATGCCTCCGCCGTAATCCTTCCTCTCTCTGCCCTGGTAAAAAGCCCATTCAAGGGAGTCAGTGATGATTCACCCTCCAATCAAGAGGCTGCCCTAGAATAACCAGCAGGTCTAAAGCCGTATTCAGAGGGCTGCACAAGTCACTCATACATTCTAGCAGTGTTTCTGATGCACATGCTGAAGCCGGTGACATCACTGTTAATGTTTCCAGCACTGGACTTTGCCTACTACATGAACATGATCAGGCACAGATGATCAGAGGAAAGACTTTGTATGCAGTGAAAATCACTCAGTCCATGTGATAAAACTACCATCTGGAAATCATAACACCGAAAGCCCTTTTATTGAATAATGCAGTATGGTGAATTCATCTAAAGAATGATCCATGAGGCATAAACAAATTTGCGATGTGTGAGTGAGCAGGTTTGATAAGCTACACTATGTAGCAGCCCAGTCAAGCCTTGCTGGCTTGTTTTCTAGGTAATATCCACCAATTTAAGCTTGTTTCTGCTGTGATAGTGATTTGGCGTGGATGCCTTTTATGAACTTTGGCTTTGAAGCTGAGGCCAATAACTCTGTATGGCTGGTAGATGACTTGACACATAACATACTGTAGTCACAGCATTTGTGGCCAGCTTGGGGTTAGCCAATTTTCCTGGATTATTGGTTTGTAATATAAAAAAACCCGAGTTCTGGAAAGATTCAGCTTCGTAATTATCTATTATTACAAGCATCTCTCAAACTAAAGGACTCACTCAGAGCCGTTGCACTGACTGCATCGCTGTTTAATTTGTTGACTGATTCATTGATTTTCTCTTTTAAAGGCAGAGCTGTTAGAGACAGGGAACATTGGCTGGGAGGATTTATGGCCTCATTTAGACGAATGTGTTTGGGACTCAATTTACATTTTAAATGGAAACATTACCTTTCCTTTCCCAGGACCCTAAACGCAGACACAGTAAAGACGTCACTGTACTGTAAAGTTTACGGTGCCATGGGTGCACAGTGCACACCCACACACTCAAGAGTCCATCTCTGCATTGCCTGGTCTCCAACTGGCAAGGCTTTAGAGCAAACTGAAACAAACAAGAGAACGCCTACACCTCTGACCGCAGGTTTCATTTCAGTCTGCAAGTTTCTGAACTGCACACGTTTTTCCATTTCAACTCATCACAAAAGCCAATGATACATCCCATTTCTTCATGTCACCAACTGATAAAGTTTGATTCATTGTTTCTAACTGGAGCCTCTGGAAATCATGTTCAACTGGTTATTCCATATATTTTCTGCCTCTATGGGTGAAGCTGTGTTATTGGTTCCTTGTGTGTGTTAATGGATACGCTGATGGATTAAGGGCTTCCTGCATGCCGCTTGGTGAGTCAGATCAACCTATATATGTCACACAATGTGATATTCATAAATATACATTCTTCTGAAGTGCTTCTTCATACATTGAAGGTTTAGTGAATTGGTTCAGAATCTAAATGTAGCTCCAAGCTTCCATTCTAGACATTTGCCACACACTGAAATATGATGATGATATACAAAGCATATTTGAGTTTTTTTGTGTGTTTGTGGCTGAGATTGATAGATTGTCTTTTTCTGTAATAAATAAACTGTGTGTGTGTTTGTGTGAGAGAAAGGGAGAGAGGGAAACAGAGAGCGTGTAGTAAGTAAAATGTGTGTCAGAGGACTGTATCTGAGAAGGGGAGTGTGTGTGTGTGTGTGTGTGTGTGTGTGTGTGTGTGTGTGGGTGTGTGTGTGTACGTGTGTACTGCACAACAGAGAAGGTTGACTGGCTGAGAGAAAGTGGAGGCCAGGCGAGCACAGTGGTCCAATACCAGTGGAAAGGTTGAGGAGTGGGAGGATGCCGAGCGGGCCGGAGGTACATTTTCATGGCAGGAGAGTGTCAGCGTGATTTGTGGCCTTCCATCACAAGGAGCAATGAAAGACTCAGGGAGCCGTGTGCATGTCTGTCTGTGTGTGTGTGTGTGTGTGTGTGTGGCTTGGACTCTCAACACTATGTTTCCTAGATTGACACATACATGTTACATGAAAGCACACAAGCACACACACACACACACGCACACACACACGCACACACGCGCACACACACACACACACACACACACACACACACACACACACACACACACACACACACACACACACATACACACACACATGGGAATGCAGAGGAACCCTGTGGCTCTTCTACAATCCAATCCTGTAGCTTCACTTCACTATGATCAATCTAATATTGGATTCACACTGTGGAGCTACTGTGTGGACAAAAGTGTCCACTACCGGTCATTAAGCATGC
>CABFOS010076045.1:0-12595 GCA_900660315.1 Diretmoides pauciradiatus | reverse complement strand
TCGGTCGTTTGAATCATATACTTTGTATTTCTTTTAATAACACCTATATATTCCTCATCCACTTCAAGGTTGTGAAGGCTGTGGCAGGAGCACGTCTTCTCATCCAGAACTATCAAAACCTTACAATTAAGCAATATCACACGAGAGGGAGTTATGTTGTACTGTAATATTGTCACGGCTGTGATTCGGTCGTTTGAATCATATACTTTGTATTTCTTTTAATAACACCTATATATTCCTCATCCTTTTCAAGGTTGTGAAGGCTGTGGCAGAAGCACGTCTTCTCATCCAGAACTAAAAAAAACTTACAATTTAGTTTGAAGTACGACAAAATAAAATAAACTGACTCATAAAGCCTGAGAGAAGTGACATTTCATTGACAGGTTTGTTTATTTGTTTATTTTTGGCATTTCTAAAAAGAACCTTAGTACAAATTAGTCTTTGAGAAACATAACTAAATGATTACAAATCATATTCTCAAATTGTATTCGTAAAGGGAAATTACACATGTGAATAATCCATCTTGTCGTTAACCTATACACAGATCCACGAGGATTGGAGAATCAATGACTTGCAGTAGCTAGTTTCAGAAGTTATAGATGGGGCTATTCCCATTTCACATGAAATCAGGAAACAAGACATAACTGACCTGAGGGTTATGTGAAATATAATTCTATTTCAAGTGAAGGGGGCTGTTTTGACATGTAGCATCAGCCCATACTACAGGAATACTGTGTTAATGAAGCGAAGCTAGTTCAGACTGACTGACAAGTGGTGCTAGAGCTGCGCTCTGTTTAAGAGGTCAAACTCACTTGTTCATTCTGTTACTGCTGCTGCCCACTATGCATCTCACACCCCACCACCTCCCCAGCATCCACCTGTGGGTCGCTATCCATCTCTCCCTGCTCCTGCTTTTGGCTGGCTTTAAATTAAAATGTATTGTATATAAAATGTATTGAATTAGGACATTGTTGTATGGCTTTCTATGAACCCAAATGCTAGATATCTTTGGGAAAGGTTGATTTGCAATGCATCATTGGAAACATTGTGTCTTCTCAGTTCAGTACAGCCTTATTTAGATAAAATACAAAACACCACACTGTACACTCTATACATCATGCTCTCTATACATCATTACAACAATCATGTATAAGCACTGAGTACAAATGCATTTAATATTAACCAGTAGATAGCATGGGATTATAAATGTACAATAACACATTAAAACAAAGTCAGAATAGGGATAAGTTCAATACCAGGCCTTGCTGCTATCAGCCTCGAGAGACAGAGATAATATAATGAAGACACAATACGTCCCTATCAGGGGGCAACTACTGTAGAAATATTTCTGTGAAGCTGTGAGATTGTTCCATGATTGTCTGGAATCAAAATATGCAAGATACATAGGATGCATGACAGAAGCGAATGTTAATCCTACTAAGGAATTATTAGTTTTCTCAACAGAACATTCTGATCTATTTCATAGCACAAAACAAGGTTGACATTGACATAATCCTTTATAATATACAGGCATGTCTTTGATTAGTCCACATTAACACATCCACCTTTATTTCACTCTATTGCAAAAAACCCATTAATAGAAATAATAGAAACTTTTTTCATTCACATTTAGGCAAACATTCAGTTCCATCAACATTCAGCTGCCAAACTGCCTTGTCTTTAGGGCTGCACAATTATTATACAAACAATTAGGGCTAATAAAAACAGTTGCTACATCCAAGTAAAACGTTTCAGATATATGATGAGGGGAACATTCTGCTAACACCTGTGTGTATAAAACTTCTACCCAACATCCTTGTTCTTGGCTGGCCTATGTTTTCAGTTTGATGTCCTCAAGATATCGAGGGGGGGGGGGTTGCAATTAGCCCAGTGTTTATCATAATTGTGCAGCCCTGCACTAAGTCTTGAAGTTCCTTTGAAATGTCTTTGAATAACACAAAGCTAGCGTAGTCTAAACTATTGTCTGTACTGTACGGACTGTTAGCATGGCTACTGATTGTGCCGTCAAGTCAGATAGGTTAGTCCCTTCCCAGCAGCAATTCCTCAGGAGAGAAATGTTATGGTACAAACAGATCTAACTGACATCTGGCAATGAGAACATTCAGGGCATGATATTTTTTTGTCAACTGCCCACAGTGGCGAGTAGATTTAGAATTTCACCACCTTTAATTAGTTATTAGCCTATAGAAAAGATTTTGCAGAGAACTAGCTACCTGCTGAAATGAGACATTGTAGAATATAAAATTGACATAATTACTAACGTTATGTTATCTTATGTTAATTTCATGCCCTCATGACATTGCAGCTCAATTTATTAAAACGGCAATCCTTCAATAGGAGGAAAGTGCATCAGTAGGATTCAGTAAACTACAAAGATATATCATATACATGACATGTCCAGAATTAAAATATCTCCCCATTTGTTTTGTAACAACACCGTTGACATTTACAATGATATAGAAACATGGGTCAGGCAACACAGAAATGTAGCTACTGTATATTACACAGGAAACATCTGTTCAAACGTCACTTACAGAACAACATGGTTACGGCCAAGCCAAAAAAACATCTGTACACGCAGCTCTCCTCAGGAAATTGGAGCTAGAACCATTTGCCCAGACTGTACTAAGTCAAAAGACAGGGAACGACACAGTTCCATTCCTCTGAATGATATGTAGTGATATTGTTTAAATCTCTATATAGCAAAAGTGATGTCCTGAAATACAGCTACATCAAATGGTAACACAAAGCTGTGAGGAAAGACTAGACGACACATGTAGACAAAAAATAAATTCATGTTATGTGTTCATTGCTTTATCTGCTGCTTAGTTGACCATAGCCATGTGACATGACATAACAAGCTCTATAACAAGCTTCAAACTAGGGGCCGTTGTCCCTTTGTAATGAAATGTTCTTGTGTAGTCAATTTATAGGACATGGCATAACCAACCAGCTGGGTACCATGGCCCTTTCCAAAGGGCTCAGAGAACAAAGTGCTTACTGTTATGGACGGGAAACTAAATAAATGTATTTACATATATACACAGACTTCAAAAAGCCACATACGTGTCGAGTGGTAGGTGGGGGTGAAACCAGCATTCCATGTATTTTAAAAGAAATGTTATGATATAAATCACAGATCCAAACAGTGGTGGTTGGGAAAAAAGAGGGGTCTGTCTCAGAGAAGTATGAAGATGATGTAAGTCTTAGTAAGGGGTAGGCCTCCAAAACAATGTATTCAACAATGCACCCACGAGCCTGTGAAAGACCTATACTGTATTTTAGGCCTTCGCCCAACTCTCTACCAGGTGGGCATCATGTCTGGAAACCAGACCCGGCCCAAGTGCTTGGACACCTCCCAGTGGATGTCATCCAGCCCATAGTGGTGATCTGGAACCAGTACCTCCTCCATGATGGATAGCTGTGTCAGCCTATCACCACACATCTTGACAAATTCCACAAAGGCACTGCAGGACACCTCACATTCTCCAAGGCCAATGGCTGACAGCTGGGTGCAGCGTTGTGCAATGCGGATCAGCTCTTCATCCAGTGGCCGCAGCCCGTTGGCGCACACCACCAGCTCCACCAGACGTGGGCAGTTGAGCCCCACGCGTCCCAGAACATCTTTACTGACTGAGCGGCCAAAGTAGAGATGCGTAACTGGGATTTCATCACGGAAGAAAGGTCCGAACTCATCCTCGTAGAGGAAGAAGTACATGACCAGGCTAAACTTTGGCGAGTGGCGCACCATGGCATCCCAACTGCTCTTCTTGATGGTGTGGAAATGCTGGCCAGGATTCTCGCTTACCACATCGATGCGAAGGTGCTCCAGGTGAACATGCTTCTCAGAGGAGAGGGAGATGAGCAGCTCATCACTCAGTAGATGATAGTTGAGAGCCAGTTCTCTCAGCCCATGGCACTGATCCGCCACACACAGGATACCTGGAGTGCAGAGGAAATACAAGTGGATTACAAGGGTAGTAGAGAGCAGATAAGTACACACTCAAAGTATGGTTGAGCACACAAATTAATGAGCAGTGTTGGGTAGTGTTGCTCTGTCTCCCAATAGTTGCTTGGTTGCTACATAATTATGGTTTACTTTTTTTCCACACATAATTTTTTTTACCTGTAAGTGCACATGACAAACTATCTGCTAGCTAACAGAACATTTCACTGACAATTTGAAGTGAGAAGTGGGGAGATTGGAGAGCACAGCAGATCCTTCTCTGCTTCTTAAAACTAACAGCGTTTTGGTGTGTCTAAGTTCATTTGTTATTCAGGCATGGCTCCCACTGTTTTAGGAATTCATTTTCCAGGACATTATCATTTGTATCGCACAGAGACATTCTAAAGAAAGATCTATGGTAGCGCTGGCTGCTTGAGGTGAAAAGGGAGCACAGAATACAGTCATGCTACTTGTGTATTTAAATGTATTTTAAGGCCATAGATCAAACAGACCATGTTTGACATTGGCCTCCTTCAGATAGGGCTGTTCATCTTTAGGACATGCCTACTATCATTATCACTATGAACAAAACATCACTACCATGTTGTTATAGCTTCTCATTAACACACTCACACTGGAAATATTCATGGAAGAAAAGAACACTTTGTCAAGGCAAAGTGGACAAACATGAAGTGAGACATGCAACATTTTTTTCAAACATGCATATGTGCACACAAAGTGAAGTAGCGAAAACATTCCAGGGTTGAAATCTCTTTCCTTTAACTACCTTTAGTTTCTAGGTGCTCACTCAAAAATGGCCCAATTGAGTTACATCTGATCCCGTGTATCGGTTAATAAAAACTCATGTACACACAATCCAAAGTGTTTTCATCAGATCAATCATTCTCCTTTTTGCTCCCCCACCTCCCCTGTGTTCTTCTCCCTCTCATTTACCTCCCTCTACCTAACTAATTGTCAGTACCTGCTGGGGAAACATGAGGACAGCTGCTCATTTTTAGCAGTTTGAGTGTGTCACTGTTATTGGCCACCAGGACTTTGAGGGAGGGGTCATCTACAGGCGTGTCATCAATCTTCAGGGAGGATAGGGACTTGGAGTTAACGAAAACCACCGTCAGCGCTGAGATGAAGTGAGACTATTGGATAGGAGCAAAAGAAACAACATTTCACTAGTGACGGGTGGACATGCATTACAATCACACTCCATTACATCAGTCAAGTAGAGTATTGATAAGTAGAATCCATAAAATCCTAGATACAACACCCTAACCTAAACATAATGGAGGACTTTACCTTGGGCAGCTCCATGAAGCTGGGCCGGGCGGTGGAGATAAGCCCCAAAGTCTTCAGGGAACAATTCACTAGCTGGGAGAGGATGTCACATGCTGCCTCGGCAGACTCTGTGCTGCTGTCCACCTAAACACAACAACAATGAATAATCCAATGTGACAGTTACATTTGAACAGGGCAGACAGTTAAAACCCAACAATGACTTCACCACACACTCCTCTAAGCCATTTGTCTTCCTTCGTCACTTTATACCACCCTCAAACTCCCTTCTTACCTTGAAGCTGACGTACTGCAGGTGGTTGGAGTGCCTTTTGATGATCTGTTTGATGAGGTCTGGGTGGGTGGCCTTCAGGTAGGAGCTGGCTGGCTGGTTCAACTCAAACTCAAAGCAGCGCCACAGCTCTGGCATGTGAAAAGCCTGGTTCCAGCGATGGCACACCTACATTGAAGTCATAGGTAATCTAAATCTGATGAAGTAATGTTTGTATTTCCTCAGACATAAGGCATATCTTATTTACTGATTCAATAAAATAAATTACTTGTTTCTCCATTTGACCTTTGGTGGGGCACGTTTAGCTTGGATTACACACCAAATATCCAGGGGTGTCAAACTAAACCGAGCTTCTAGCACAGTAAGAAGTATGTCACCGCTCTGTGTGTGTGTGTGTGTGTGTGTGTGTGTGTGTGTGTGTGTGTGTGTGTGTGAGAGAGATACATGTGATTGATAAGTTTTTAATCGTGCAGTGAAAGCTCTGACAAGCCGCTCAGCTCTGAGGAGACAACATAGGGAGCAGCAGAATAGTGAATTATGGGGGGCAGGTGAGGACCTTATGTAGACTGCTCGGTGTGTCAGGATCTGTCTCAGATTGCAGGTACATAACTATTGTAGAGAAAGTGAATTACTTGTAGCTAGTAGAAACATTTCCCATTATATGTAAGAGCAATCCACTATTGCCTTGACTGACAGATGTGATATGGTGGTAAGATGACTCTATTCTGTTTAGTTAATGGTTGTGTCCGTAATCGCATACTAACATAGTACACTAAAACAGTATGAGATTTTTTAGTATGTCCAAAACCTTAGTATGAAACCAATAGTACGTGAAGTGCATACTATTCCGGCTCTCTCTCTCTCTAATAATAAACAGGCTGAGTAGTGCGTCCGAAAAGATACATACTACTGTTTATGCACACAAAAGTACGTTGAACGATAGTACACATATTGAGTATGCAATTTCGAGTCTTTACCTCTGACTTTGCTAACAAGTCTTGTTAACATGTCTAGTGCAAGTTGTTGTCTGGGCCCAGAAACAAACACTTCTTTCAATGTGGTGATTGATGGCACATGATCACAAGGGTACCTGAGAAGCATAAGCCCTATCCAGCAGAGGCAAGTACTGGAAGATGTGGAGCAACACCTCCTGTGGCAGACAGTCCCAGTGGACTCCTTCCTCCTCCTCCTCCTGCCACTCTTCCTCTCTCCTCTGCTTGCGGGAGCGTTTGAGACCCCCCTGAGGCTCCCCGCTGGTGCCCCTTCCGTCCTCCTCCTCATTCCCTTGAAGACCTCTTTTCATTCTAGGTTAAAACAAACAAACACGAATAGACGCAATTCAGCTAGTTAGGCCTGCATCTTCAACAGACTTACTCAACTACAACAAGCTTGCAGCCCCATGTGCGTTTAAATGTTGACTGGTTTTAAACACACGCAGACGACGAGCATTCGATAAGTTAGCAGCTGTTATCGCAGACAGTACATAAAGAGGCTGTTATTGACCCCCTCCTCCCCTCAGTCCCTTACCTGACTTCAGCTTCAACCACGGCTTGTGAAAACAGGCGATCAGTCCTCACGTCAACCGGGACCACCAGAAGAAAAGTGCGTTGGAGCTGGCGCACCGATCACACACATTGGACCATGAGACAACACGGTGTGTCCCAAGGCCGCTGAATACAAATTACAAGCTGGGAATCGGGAATGTTCTAAAGTATCTGGTTTGCAAACGCGTGACCTACTTTCTTGCTTCAACTCTGCTTCGGTAGTTGAACGCCAGCTAAAAATGGCGTTGATGTTGTTGTGTTGAATGAAGTGGGCGGAGTGAGGTTTAGTTGCAGTAACATTCCGGTAGGGGGAGATATTCAGTCACTGCTCAGCCAGTCTCCGGCCTTCACTTCGCTCAACTAATTGGTAGACGGCGAGATCTCGGATCGTCTGGTATCGCGAGACTACTCAGTTTCAGTAGGTCACTAGTGATAAACTGATTAAGGGCCATTGATTTCTGATTGAAACATGTAAAGCTCTCATTTTAAAGTTATAAATGCTGTAACATGTTATAATCTTCGTACAATAAACTGTTTATATTACTATATGTCTGCCATAATGTTACTTAATTACACTATCTTACAGCTGTCAAAGTTTCTTAAATGGCATTTAGAGCAATAGACATGGCAATCTGATTTAAGGTCGAACAAAACGTGTCATCTTCCACACAGCAAAATTCAAATTAAAGAAACATTTTTTCCTCCATTCATCTGTTCATCTCCATTTACAATCTCTGTGTCCTACAAAATACATTTTCACTTATTCATTTTTATATACATTATTCTAGTCTAATTTTTAGTATTGATAAATGCTGTAATTTAATTATTTTGTTAAAATGAGAAACCATACAGCTTTGCTTTTCATTATTAAAAAATATATATCTACTTTCTACTAATTCTTTCTACTAATTGTCAACGGCAACATTCAGATACTGGGGCTGGAGATCAGGACAAGGTTTGCGAAGCTGGGGAAGGACTGTTCAACTTAAATGTAAGACTTTTAAAGCCCTTTGTAATGCCAGTTATAATGAAATATGAGACCAATTTCACATTTGAAATGTAAAAATGAAGACAAGTGTAGACTTGTTAGGATGTAGTAAGTATGACTGGACTAACTTGTTTTTTTCTTTGCTTGTTCAATCTTGTTGGAAAACAGTCATCTGATTTAACTGATCGAGATTAATGATAAGTGTATAAAGGGTAGAGGCATGATAAGCAAGAGCTTCAGCCTATACCTGTTGCAGACTGCACTGATTTGATATTGTGTTGTCATATTGTCTTTACAGTATATGTGATATATATACATATTGCCAATGTTATTGGATGATTGCATAATATTGTTAATGCAGACCGTAATAAACTTCAAACTTCAACAGAAGAACGGCACATAATACCACAAAGTTAAAGACCTCTAAAACTGAATTCAACTTAAAATGCTATATTAACTGGATTTGCCATTTAAGGCCTTGAGCAGATCTGGGCAGGAAAACTGATCATTGGGGTGGTGAAGCAGGTGGTTAGATGACATGCAGGGAGAGAAGCGGGACACTCAAATAGAAATGGTTTTGCAGGTACATAATGAACTGGTGAGTTATAAGTATCAAACATGAGGATTTTCCAATTCCACGGTCTTGGCAAGCAGACCATTTCACCACAGTGATGCTCTGAGTGAGAAAACTGAATCCAGTGGATGAGGAGGGGTGTGATGTTGGAAGGATGGTGTTTCCTGATCTGTTGGCGTTGGATAGTATTGATGGCAGAACTGAAACCAATAAAGGGAACAGTGGGCTGGAGACTCCAACTGGGGGGTATGAAGGAGACTTGCTACGTCCCTCACTTGGCTGTGGAGGTGAACTGATGAGTCAAATTGTGAGCTAACAGGGAGGATGGAGTTCAGCCTCAGCTTGTCTAGACATTTCATAATAGAGGCTTTATTGCAGTAATCCAAGTGTTAAGCGATAATGTAGAGTTAAATAAGTGGGTACACTATAACCTCATCAGCGATAAGCATATTTTCAGGATAGTATTTATTTTTTCTTTAAATGCCCATATCTTCATATACCTTCCATTAGCTTGACCCTAATTACTATGACTAAGATTTATCTTGCCTTGTTTTTATGCATAACTTTGCATTTGATGTTTTTTTGCAGAAATGGGTCAGGATTCAGCACAACCCTCTTTAACAGTCAATCCTGCAGCTATTGAAATTAAAAGATGCAGAATGTCAAACATTTTTTTTGTTCTTGGTACCTGAAATCATGACTTCACTTTGGTCTTCATTCAGGAAGTTAATGACTTGCTATCCAATGCAATATGAATTAAACAACCCTCTTTACCGTTCCCTCTCTTTGTGAAGCTACCACCCCCTAGAAGAGAGCATGTCCTCAAACAGGCTCTTCTTTCTGTTCCCCCCCAGCAATCAAACTGCTATACATGATGAAATGAATAACTGGAATGTAAAATGGTGACTATGGGTTGTTAGCATACAGTTCATGTTTATTAAAATGGGACGGCTTTACAGTTTGTACATTCCATCCAGAGTGGCATCGATTTACAAAGCAACAAACAGGTACAAATACAGTATATACATACCAGTATACATATATTTATAAAATACAGTGATATTTTCACACAAATGTTCTTTTTTAATTACTTTTAGTCAAGGTGGTAATTATTAGGGTGGCTTTTCAGCAAGCTACATTTACAATATTCAGACAGAAATGTGTTGTGCATAAGCTATGAATTTCTGTCAGGCTGAATGAAAAGTGAGTCAGATCCATCTACAACAATCTGAACTCAGTTTTATAAAAATAATCCAAGATCTGAGCAAAGTTCCCTACAGAAAGGGGGTTGCATTTACAGTAGGCTAGCATCGACAGCACAGGCACCACAGAAACAAGTACAACCTGCAAGAGATTTATTGTTGCAATTTCATTAAAAGATGAAGAATTGAGCAAACAAGTTTCTTTCTCCCCATATTTGTTATTTCTGTTGTCTTATTCAGAATCAGTAACCTATTTCACACACTGAATTAATCCCGCTTTACAGCTGAGGACACACTAAAAGTTTCCCACGCATGTATGGGTTTGATTGGGCCGAGCCTGTGCTGACTAGTGGGTTGGGATGAACGGTTGGTGCAGATGATTTATAGTGTGTGAGGCTTAAGAACTCTCGCTCTCGT
This sequence comes from Diretmoides pauciradiatus, assembly GCA_900660315.1. NCBI lineage: Eukaryota > Metazoa > Chordata > Actinopteri > Trachichthyiformes > Diretmidae > Diretmoides > Diretmoides pauciradiatus. The sequence goes on along the minus strand of CABFOS010076045.1, from coordinate 2,324 downwards.
CTTCTGATCTTTCGCTAGAGAGCTGAGGCTGCAGAGATTGTTTTTTTTCTGTTTTTCACAACTCAAAACTGTATGGACTCCTGTTATGAGAGACAGCCACTGACACAATTGTCAGACTGGAGACTGGAAAGGACCAATGAGTGTTGAATGTTCTAGCTAGCTAAACAAGTTATACATTAGCCATGTCCCCCTAGAGAGACGTATGAGGCTCAAGCAGCAATTATTTGTCATCTGCTTTTGAAAGTACTGAGGACAATATAGTGCTCTGTGATGACAAGCGTTTAAAGAGGTTTAGGGGATCACTGATATAATATGGTTGACTTCTATATCATAAATGTCCCGTGTGAGGGGTGTTATGATTAAAAGGTTTCAGTTGAAAACTAACTCCAGCACTGTGGGTGCTGTAGTCGTGAAGTCATGAAAGACATTCGTTTTCTTGGTCCATCAAACACCTGCATGATGGATTTTCCACCATTTTCAATCTTACCATGACACCTGCTACAATAAACTAGTTTGACAGTAAGACATGACCAAATGAACAGTTATTCATCACATATGTAGATTCAAATTGAGGCTTGGCATAAATGCTAAAAATGTATTTCTGATTTTCACTAATACAAGTCATGTAATTATTGATTAGTCGGTGTGATTGGTGTATGTAGTTATGGCAGTTTACACAATAGTTTAGGCTATTAGTAAGAGATGGTTTTGACCATCATTGTTGATAGGTATCAATGTCAGGAGCTCTATTCAGAGGCTTCCTGTCTAATTTAACAGAAATCTGATAAGATTTACACCAACAGGAAACAATTGCTATATCCAGTCACAGTAAAACTAATGTGAAAATGGATTCAAAGTGATACACATTTTTATCATTTCGAGGATAAAATGTCCATTTTACTGCGATATGTCATATGACTGTCAACACCTTTCATTTTGACCCAGCCCCTTGGGTAGTTAAACCAATATAAACTATACTTGGATGGTGGAGAGTGGCAGGAAAAGTGGGAGAAAAAGAGGGAATGAAATGTAATATGGGTTACGAGCAGGAATCAATAACTTGTGCCTCCATCCAGATTGACAGATTGCATGATGGCTCATTAACAAGGATGACGGGCTGTTCAGAGCTTCATTTATTGATCCCTCTCAATTCATGATGAGGTGCCATTTGCTACTTAAAACCAGAAAGAAAACCCTGTAAAGCCTGATCGCCAATGATGCGATGACTATATCTGCCACCATATACGCGTGCTGCTATAAGATTTCAGATCAGGTTTCACGCTACAATTAAGAGATATCATCCATCAGGTTTCATTCGATGTGCATGTTGTAGAGTGCGAGTCTGACTCCTTAAGTTTGCATCATTTAAGTACTTATCTGAATCCCAAATTAGATTTAACCGTGTTTTGGTGGAACGATGTAGGATTTACTATAGTTTTTCACACCATTGTTGCTGCTAATATTTCACATTGAGACAAAACTGGCTTCTACTCTGGCTAGCAGGACATTCAAAGCAAAATGGACTTGGTTCTGTTCGCTGCCAGTAAGTCACCAACTGAAATGAAGTGAAAACGAAACCCATCAGTCTTAGGATAGAGTGAAAACAAAGTAACAGACTTTGGTAGAAAAGTGAGACCACAACTTAAGAGATTCAAAGACAGACAAAGAAGAGACTCCATTTCCAAGAAAGCTGACAAGTCTTTGCGGTATTTCACATTAATACTCAACACTGCCTGTGCAAGGTAGAGCAATATGAATACAATACCAATATGAGATCGTTAGACCAGAACCATAGTACGAGTGGTAACAATATTCATGCTTCAGAACTACTTGCACCAGGATCCATATATCTATCTATGCCCGCTCGCTCGCTCCCTTTGTGTTTATCATCTCTGAGCTGATTCTACTAGGGTCATGGATGCTCTGTGCTTTTTGTTACCCCCTAATAATCCTCAGCCTCACCCACAAATTCAACTTGTCCTGCTTTTGTATGATGCTTCCGATCGCAGCGAGCCACTGCGGCTCTTGGAGGGCGAAGTCTCATGTATGGCTACTGCTACTTGTTAACTGTCTCTTTGTGGGAGAGTCTCTTACTCTCTGGGCAACACAGTGTGTATGGACAGGCACTCCACCTGGCAGACATACCACGTCCGGTTCGCTGAAGGTGTTGTGGCACAGGTGGCATCCCTTCTTTTCAGACACAAAGACTGGGTTTTTCCGCTCTTTCAACTGGGGGAAGAAAAGATAAATCTTTGAGTTGTACTGAGTTTGTCATGATTAAACAGTACAGGGTTTCCCGCAGAAAACTGGTTAGCGGAGGGGGA
>CABFOS010076044.1:0-13038 GCA_900660315.1 Diretmoides pauciradiatus | reverse complement strand
TAAGGGTACTGCCATATAACCTACTGTACATGTAAGAATAGTCCTGCAGCTTTTAACACACTTTTAATACTCATGCCTTCTTTCAAATAAATAGAAGAAAACTGTACCGAACCCTCTCTTCCAAAAATGCCCCATGGGTGCAAAACATTCCAGTTCAAACCCTTTTCCCAACCAAAACTCTTGAACAACCTGTTACATGGGCAAACGTAACGCAGAGAGCTGTGTGAACATTCCAGACCTCGACACGTATTGTGTTTTGTAACCAGCGGGGGTTCAAAACCAGGCCATTATTTCTGATTCCTTCGTACTCCTCTTTCTGTTTAACATACGCACACACAATGTGGCTCAAGATGAAAGACATGTGTTAATCGAAATAGCTGTCCTATAAATAAAATAATTAGGGGCATACGGAAGTACAGTAAGAGTTTTAGTTTTTCCTTTACAATTTAAGTTCCTTAACATGATAGTCACAGACAAAAAATTATTCCAGCCCCAACTGAAAAACTTTGGATTTCCTCCTGTCTCAATCTAAAAACTATACCAAGGAGAGTGAACGTCCCTCTCTACTTCGAATAAAAGTTTATTTAGATTGGAAGTATGTAGAACCCATCAGGACTTCCAAAGAATGACCCAAGGACCCTCCTTTCCAAAAATAGCTTTTGGGTGCAACAGGTTCCAGTTAGAACCCGTTTCTCTATAAAAGTCTATTGAAGAACCCCTTCTTTCCAAAAAGGGGAAGAAAAAAAAACAGGAAATTGTTCTGGTAGAACTACACCCCTCTGCAAAGATCTCTCATGGAACCTTTCCCCCCCCCCTACGGTGTCTCAATTAGGGCGGATAGAACACTCTTCCCTGTTGCAGCCCCTCTTCGTGGCTTCATGTTTCGGCTGATGAGACAGATGTTTTTGTCCGTTAAAACCATTCTCAGTGTCAGCTATACGCTAATTCAAAATATAGTTCTTAAATTAGATTCGTATAGCAACTAATGGACTGAAAATAACTGAGCTCTTGAGGTCCGTAGTATTGATTCCGAGCAGCATGTGTGACTGCTCTGTGGACGGCCAGAGTTTAAATCTGTATGGGCGCTGCACCCAAAGGCCACACAGCCGGTACCCATGAATAAAAAGAAGGTCACGAAACTGAGAACAGGTCCTGCCTATTCATGAGGGAGTGTAGGGCCTGGCAGAACAATCCTCTGTTCTGTAGTTGTGGGCCTCCTTCAGATGGACCTCCTCCTCTGCCTCTCTGTCTCCATCGCCACAGTGTGTTCACCACGCTGAGTCCTACAGCACAATACACAACTACTCTAAACAGGGCCGTCCCAGTGCCTATCTTGTTGGGACAAAATGACATGGGGCCGTGTTTACCATATGAAAACCTCTCATTGTGTCCGTGTCACTGTAGGATACATTAGGCCGCGTGGGGTATCCTCTGTGTTTCGGCCTGTATCGGGTCCCCGGGCCAGCGCTCATCTTTCGGGAGCCGTATTCTCATGTTAAACAGGCCTCACCGCATGGATTCACTCTTATCCCTTCCGCACACAAAAAAAATCCTCCGTTTCAGAAAAGTAGGTCCACTTGTCATGTTCCGACAAATGGAATCTGTACTCTTGATGTATTTTTTCTCTCTCCCTCTCTTAGTCGTGCTCTTCTTTCACCAATGGGTCAATTTCCTCCTCGTATAAATGAAATGGGATTCCTTTTGGCGGCTGTTTTTGTTTTGGCTAAGAGCTGTTTAAGTAGAGCTTTCCACATCCTCTGCAGGGCTCCTTCGGTTTTTGCAATGAAAGGCGCCTTTCTTTGCATTTGCTGAACAAGGAGAAAAGAAAGAAAAGGAAAACCTCAGTTACAAGGGCAATCAGTCACTGTTACAATTTCAGGCTCTAGGATTTGGGCTCTTTTCATGTACCTCACCAACTTATTCATCATTAGCGCGCCTGCTGGAAGGGGTGTGAATGTGTTTTTCTTACACCTTGGCCTGTGCCAAAAAAATGTCATCACGTTGATTACTTTAACAAATAGGACCAATGTTGGTCCAGAATGATCATTGGTCTGAGCACTGACCACAGTAATATTTATTAAGTTCTATAATAACATGTACTATTATTATATGTATTTACAGATGTATTATATGTGTACATGTACATTAAATTAAAATGCAAAATACATTGTTCAATTTTTTGTTCATAGAATTTAAATAAAATGACAAGAAAAAACATTTTTTTCTGCTCATGTTGAAGCAGAAATGTCTTAGAGAAGCAGTTGGCATCAGAACCGTTTTTGGAGCGTGGAGAAATTTGACGGTGTAATTGGGCCTCTGTGACGGCTGCTTGGATTTCAAGCTTCACCTCCCCAATACCCGTCTGCAGGCTGCCTGTAACACAAGTGCACATACAAAAAGATCATACAACAGATAGACGTCGCTGAAAGGACCTTCTGTGGTGTCTCAGAATAGATGGAATTAATTAGCAGACTGCCAAACAGCCGAACAACAGCAGCAAAACAGAGAAGGATGTAAAAGTGTTGGTCAAAAAAGCAATTAAACACCATGTAATGAAAGGAGACAGAAAATATTTCTTCCAGTGGTGGAAGAAGTATTCAGATCTTTGACTTAAGTAAAAGTAGCAGTACCAGTGTAAAGTGTAAAACACAGTGTAAACATACTTTGTCACAAGTAAAAGTCCTGCATTCAAGATCTTACTTAAGTCAAAGTACAAAAGTATTGGCATCAGAATATACTTAAAGTAGCAAAAGTAAAAGTCATAATGCAGAATGGCCCATTTCAGAATCATATACATCATGTTATTGGACTATAAAGCTTAACCTATAAAATATATCATCATTTATTAGTTGATTTATAAAGTAACTAGTAACTAAAGCTGTCAAATAAATGTAGTGGAGTAAAAAGTACAATATTTCCCTCTGACATCTAGTGGAGTAGAAGTATAAAGTAGCATGAAATGGAAATACTCAAGTAAAGTACAAGTACCTCCAAATTGTACTTAAGTACAGTACTTGAGTAAACGTACTTAGTTACATTCCACCACTGATTTCTTCAAAGCTTGACAGTAAAAGTGACTGTGGGTTTCTGTTAATGCAGATGTTCTGTGGTCAGCAAATGAATAAAATTAAATTTCTTATAAGAATGAGTTATATGTAACCATGTTGAGTGTACATAAGCAGCTATTGGGCCCCACTGTGAACAGCAAATTACATTGTTAGATTAATTGTAATTGTAAGTCAAATCATTTTGTGTATAGATGTATAGTGTGCCATTCTATATATTTTTTAGTTAGAGAATACTAAAAAATAACTTGTTTGCTTTTTTTCCTGCAGGAAGGTGGAGATAACAGCAGTGCCGGGGTGTTAACAGGAGAAAGGTGCTGCAACACCCTGAGCTCAGTACCAGGCACAAACATGTGCATGTTACTGGCACAAGATTGAGCTACTGTATGTATGACTTAGCAGTAGCAGATCTGCATATTTGAGTGATGACAGTAGCATTCCTTAAACAAGCTAACATGAACTAAATTGTGATTGTTGTTGATCGCCAGTGGTTCTTCGTATGCAGTATAAGCAGGTGGAGGATTATTGATTATGGTTACTGCACTGGCAGCACTTTTGCCGTGTTTGGTGGAATAAGTCATTTGTAAGAGTCAATAAGAATTAATGGAAATTCTACATATACATATATATACATATACATTTGTACAAGTGTATACTTGTACAAGTGTATACTTGTACAAGTGTGTACAAGTGTTAGCATTACCCCAAACACTTGGACAATCATTTATTTGACTCATTATCCAAGCTTGACCTAATACATTCTGCTTACTTGCAATTCTCACTATTTTCTTGCAGAGATGCTGACAATGAGATGACATCCTGCAGGAGAGACAGTGAAGGGACAGTCTGTTTTGAAGGCAAAGCTCAAACTGTTATTTTTGGCATCCATTACCTCACGATGAGCCCAAAATATAGCATGAACCTTATACAACTGCCCACCATGCATAACAAGTAAAACATTTGATACCAGTTTTCCAAGAAATAGGCAGTATTCATTGAAGCAGTTGGGCACCCCGAGCGAAAAGGCCAGTAAAGATAACCCCCACCCTCACCCACTTCATGTGTCCCCTAATGTTATTGCATGTGTGGTCTGAGGGCCTGAAAATACTATGTGATTTGATATCGGGGGGGGGGGGTCTCAATAACCCCCTCCTGGTGTATATGACACATGAAGTGACAGCTGAATGTCCTGGCATATGAAATTAAATCAGTCTGTTCTTAATGCCTATAACTTTTTACCTATTCCCTTCTATCTGGGCCCATCTACCTTTCCCTTTACTACCGGTTTCGTTTTCTGCTTTTTTTAAAGGAGAATGTGGAAATATGCATTTACAGTATTTTCTACTGAAACAGAAGGCAGGTTTTAAGGGAGACAGACTAGTAGGTCTGGTAGGATTCAGAGGTACATGCATTTCCAAAGATAAGGACTTTAAGCACTACACCATATCTGGGCAGTGTTCACCCATTCTACCCACGTTTCCTTTCCCAGTTATTTTCCCTTGCTCTCCAAACTCAGTCGACCCACCACTAAACAACCACTCAACCCCTCTACACCCCCTTTTCCTACCATTCTCAGCTGCCTGTCTGGTTTTAGGTTACCAGCGAGGCAGGCATGCCAAACAAGTCCTATTTATACAGTGTGGATGGACAGAGGGGTCAGGTGGCAATGGCTTGGTGAGGCCGGGATGGTGGAGAACCAGCCAGATAGTGGGAACAGATAGTGATAAAGGAGCCAGATATGGGGTTGTTTAATCCAAGACCAAGACTACTGCTCATTTATGGGTGGAGGGGGAAGGAGAGAGGGAGAAAATGAACAGAGAGAGGAGCTAACACACTGTCAAGGAGGGTAAGTGGTGGGAGATCTGAAGTCAATGTCAAGCAAAAATCGTTTCAAAAGGAAAATAAGTGATAAGTCAAATAAAAAAATTAAAAAATTTGATCCTGTATGCAGCCGTTTTAGCTACCCCATCTAGTAACTGGTGGTTATCTGTTTGTGATCTACTGTACCTTTTGCGATGCCTCATTCTTGCCATTACCCTTAGACTTCTCTCATCAGTGAGTTCTTTTCCCCCGTAGGGCTTCTTCCGACTGGAAGATTGTTTATTGAGGCACTGGAACTGATCTAACTGAAATTATTTAGGTCACACGTTTTGCCGTTTCCTATAAGTATTTTCATACTATATATATTTATTTGGACTTTGTTTGTTTGTTTCCTAATTCCTTATGATTTCTCTCACATAAACAGCAAACAGCTGCATAATGCTCCAGTTCTCCTCTGCTGTGCTGAGAGCAGGAAAGGAAAATGTAAAAAATATATATTATTTTGGTCAGAATGGTTGTGCAATACAATGTCAGTGCTTGTTCTTGCAAACTGCTGCCATTCTTAAATGAATTAGGAAAGTGGAATTAGGTCTACCTTGCCTGATAAAGTTTTATATGCTTCCCTCAACTTCGTAAAGTAGAGGACCATTATTTTGAAGAACACTTTGGGGGACTTTTTACCATAAAACAATAGGCCTAGTAAAATATTAAAAGGGTGGACCTAGAGGACAAGGAAGCAAAGCATGAGGAGAGAATCTGCAAGAGCGTAGGGAACACTCATGCATGTATAGTACTGTATAGAGTTATGATTGACATTTATTTTTAATTCACAACACTTTTTGGATGGGAATATTTGACTATCAAAGCCCTGTCTCCACTTAGTAACCATTCAAATGATCTCTTTGAAGAAATGAGTTGCAATTTCAAAGGATGGATGAGAGCTTAATACATTGCACAGCAGCGCTTGGAGTAAAGCTAAGCTAGGCAAAGATAATGTCTGTGAATATGCCAGAAACTGATAGCAACCTGATAATCTGATGGGGGCGGCAATACCTCAGTTGGTAGAGCAGTAGTCTGGGGATTGGAGGGTTCCCGGTTCGAGGCTCCTCCGGGTAGTGTGTCGAAGTGTCCTTGAGCAAGACACTGAACCCCTCACTGCTCCCGACGAGCAGGTTGGTGCCTTGCATGGTTGCCACCGCCGTCGGTGTGTGAATGTGAGAGTGAATGGGTAAAGTGGTCTATGAATTGTAAAAGCGCTTTGAGTGGTCTCTAGAAGACTAGATAAGCGCTATATAAATACAGTCCATTTCCCATTTACCATCACAGTTGGTGCCCATCTTATCTTGGTGGCAGACAATGTACCCCACCCCCCTAAATCTAGTCAAGGAAGCTTCATTTTAACTTTAGAAACTGGTACAATACTTTAACCGATCATCATCTGTGCATTTATTTGTTAGTCACACACAATATTCTGGAAACCAGTGTGAGCTGCGACATTACAGGTATGTTGCAGGTCACCAGACCCGGACACGTGACTGACAGCTACTTTGCATCAATAGCACTAAACATGTTACTGAATACAAGGCTTGTATTAATTTACATTCGAAGGCAAAAGGGAATTTTCTGCCGTAGCGGGCATGTAAAAGCAGAAGTGAGTTTTCCTCAGGTAATTTAGGAGTAGTCCCCAGGGGAAACTTGTACTTGTACTTGTACTTATTTTTCACTGTTTATCCAATGAGAAAAATTTGAAAAGTCTGCATGGGCCTCAGTGAGTGGTCTCAGGTGGCCAAGGAAAGCGATGCAGGGTTCTATTCAACGGTACACAAGGGACCTGTGGGGGCATTTTACTTGCAGTTTCATTGTTTTTCTTAAGAGCAATGAATGCCATTGTTAGCACATGGCCATGGAAATGTTATTCTTAGACATTTTACAAGGGTTGCAAAACTCAAAGTTGGAAGCCTCAATATTTTCCTCCGCTTCAATGTACCTTATCGCCTCAAGATCTCATTTTGCTAAGTGGTCATGCAGCCCCATCTAATACACATCAATAAATATCAATCTAATACGCAACTCACATCATAAAGCACATCATTTAGCTCAGCAAACAGTGTTTGTTGACTGAGCTTAATAAAGTGATGAAGTCAGTGTCAAAATAATACCAAATCACTTCACAGTTTACCAAGTTTTAAATATTGCTGTTCACCAAGTAGAGGGTAAACCCAACTAAATTCAGTTTACCCACCTAAGTATGAGCAGAATAGAGTATAAAGGCCTTTTTAGTCTGAAATAAATCTTTAAAGTGTCAATTAAATTCACAGTATAGTGATTATAAAAAGTATCCATCAATGTTGGACTTTTTCATTAGTAACAAATCTATTCGTTACAGTTTTATATTTATAATTAACTTCAATCAATTTGTAGACATTTGTTTTCACTTTGATATAATAGAGTAGTTTTATGTTGATCGGTGGAAAAAGCTTAATTAAATCCACTGTGATTCCATGTTGTAAAGCAATAAAATATATAGTTTTAAAAAGTCATAATAGTTATATGAAGTTAGGGTGTCTTTAGGAAACATTCCTACTCCTCTTCTGCACCTTTGAACTTATGTCGATCTGACTAGAGGTCATCGTTTCTTTACCTTTTTATTTAACACTACATATGCCACTGCTGTTCACCGTGTTTGTTTGCAGTCTTTTGGGGAGCTCCGGTGAAACACTCAAAAAAAGACAAGGAAAAACTGAGCTGTCAAACCTGAAAGTAATTATACAGAGTGATGCTGGAGATGTTGAACAATAACACTGTTTTTACATGCTGTTTTCCCCAGCGTTGTGTGTGTGCATACTGTATACTCTCTGCATTCATCTGCTGGGGACATGAACTAAATGCTGACATAACCTAACTAGATAAGTTACCTCTCCTCCCACTTATGCACAGTCAAGTTCAGAGTGAGTCACCAAAATACCAAAGTGGCATAGGTGAGAAAAATACCTGTGTTCACCTGATGAAACTGCCACATCACCAGTGCAAAGCTCCACCTGGTTGTTATACATTTAGACTGTGATCTGTACCAATTCTTCAATGGATCATGGTGCCAAATTTAGTTGCTTGGAGATATGTGACTGCATTCTATTGTTTCAAATTATTGAGAAATCCTTTCACTCTAGTAAATAAAAAAGTTGGCTTTGGGCTCTACTTGGCACTAGTGTGAGTAAGTAATGACTTCCTACTGGCACCGATAGCACCTTGGCTGTTGGTGCTAGTCTCCTCAGCAGCAATAACTACGCAATTCCCCACTGGAGACCAGTAAAACAATGTGCCACTTATTGTAAACAGTCTAATTTTTGTAGGACAGAACTCAACACCGGTCTCTTTGTCAGGGGGGAAATTCCAGCACCAGGTGATGACTGAACAATGCTGAGGACGAAGGTCGACAAAGGTCTGTGTACAGATAAACAGTTGTTGTGTGTGTTGTCTCTGTGCTGTGGCCGTCTAGACTCACATTGTGGTCAGCCTGAAAATATAAGTAGGCCATGACATGATAGGATTTTTTATTTGCATAGCATTAATAAAAAAGCTTTTGCTGAAGGTATAATTGTTTTTGTTTATATTTGTTTATGCTGGTGGTTGTTTTGTCTTATGATGATCACCAACTAGATTATATCATAATTTTCACTGCTTTTTTATCCACCATAGAGCAACACTGGTTAAATGAAAAGTCTCCCTCAGATTCAGGAGGAACGTTGTGGATTCATCCTGGCCAAGGAACAGTGGAGGTTTTACCATCTTGCAGATAATCAAGGGATCATTGGAATTTGCTAATCTTGTCTACATGTGTTTTGTGGATTTGGCGAAAAGGCTTAGGACCATGCTCCCCACGGTATCCTGGTGGGGTGCTGCTGTGTTTGCACTATTGATATTAAGCTCAAGCTTGTTCAAGGTGGGTGGCTGAGATGAGGTTCCTCCATAGGGTGGCTGGCCTGGATCCAGGAGGATATTGGTGTTGAGAGGAGCCAGCTAAGTTGGTTCAGACAGATGCTGACTCCCTTTAGAGGTGTTCAGGCCTGATCCACTGGAAGGAGACCGCTGGGTTAAACCTATAGGACACGGGATGCTCTGCTTGCCCTGTTACCACCATGACCCGGACCTGGATAAGCAGCTAGATAATGATGAATGATGAATAGATAGATCCTGACTCTAGCTCTGTTGATGTTGTCATCTCATCTTTGTCCTTTTCCCTGGTCTACAAATCTTCGATTTTAGTCCGAATCCTACTGTAACCCTAGGAGGAAAATGTGCTGCAAGTGTTGCAACATTCTCTAGTGGTTGAGTTCTGAGATACTTTATATAATTAAAAAGCATAAAGGTCTGTGCGATTTTTTTTTATCCAACAGAGGACGAGTCAGTTGGCCAAAATAAAGTTTTTGTGAATGAAGTAGGTGAGAACATGGTTTCCAAAGCTCACCTAAATAACTTATTTATTTATTTCACCTAGGGAAAACCCAACAATGCTTTCAACACTGTTAAGAGCAAAAACAATACAACTATTGGCAATGTAACCTTGCATTTCTCGGCCCATTTTGCTGTTGGGACTTGTATTTTTCTTATTCCCACAGATGACTAGCGAAATGTAGATGATGTGTGTGGAGGACAGAATCAGCTGTTATTAGAAATAAAGGAATAAATAAACACATCTATAACTGAACAGCTGTGCTAAAATGATACTAAATGGTAGATATTGTAATTAGTATACAGTGTAGGTGCATTTTGATGGGGCAATTATTTTGACTAACATAAATAATTAAATTGCACAATGTCATCATATATAAATGCATTGCCAAATAAATAATTGAATTAATGACTGTGTTGCGAGGTGTAGCACGTAAAATTAAATCAATATACATATCAACTTCTATCAAAGTTAGACTGCTGAAAGTAAACTGTAAACTGATGCCCTCAGTTACTTTGGGAAGCAGCTATAGCTTGATAAGAGACAAGTGAAGTCAAGTCAAGTTTATTTATACAGTATAGCCCTTTATCACCAACAAGCCTTAATGGGCATTTCATGAATTTTCATGAATGGCCCAAACTCAACTGATTCAGCAGGAATGTCAAAAGAGGAACGTCCAGGAAAGCAGTGTTACTGTTATAGCTCCTATCAAGCAGCCATATTTACTGTATAAGTTACTACAGGTTTGCTTGTACAACATCATCACTGTCATAGTCAGAGAGGAACAATATCATTGCAACTGCTTCAGAGAAACCTTCCACTTGTGCTGAATCAGAAGAATGACCAAATGCACTAGTCTCCGCCACCATTTTAGTAAGTAAGCATTGATTGATTCAAGCTCAACAACCAATAAAAAGTCAGAACTGGTTAGAATCTGGTCATTGGCTCTGATGGATGAAGGTGACAGGTATATGTATGTCATTGCACACAACATCTAGAATGAATAAACTAATAGATGAATTGATAAATACATAAATGTTATATATTTGTAATTTTATTCACAATTATTATTTTAATTAATAATGACTAATAATGTTACAACAATTGTATTTATAACAATTATAACAAAAACAAATAGTCAAATGATATTTCTCAGACAAGAGTGCATAATTCCTCAAAGATCTAAAACAATTCTACATAATGTATTCTTGAGGAAGACGTATCAGCTGAGTAAAACAATGAGTTATTACGTTTTTGATAAATGATGGAAACAGTTGTTGTTGGTGGACTCAGACTTTTGGACCCCACTGTATGTATGTAATTATTTACATTTGTCCTGAATATATTTTCCCCATAGTGGGGAATTTTATGCTGCTGTAGAACTTATCAAATAAAATGGATTAGATCAAATTAAAGAATATGCAATTGGAAGCATGAATTTAATTTTATATTATAAATGTAAAGATTTTAATTTATTTGGTTCATGTCCTTTTGTTTCCCTGCCAGAAGATGCGATTAAGTAAACTGACCCAAATATATACACCAAACACCAAATGCAAAAAATATATTTAAATAAAATATATTAAATCATCACTAAATTGATACTGTAGCATCGCTCCAGGTGTTATATTATAGATGTTACAATTGTTTAATGATATGAGTCAATTTACTTACAACCCATTGAGAGCACAGTGTCTCCACTGAGGCCTTTATACCAGTAAAGTCTCATCAAGTCAGAGCAGAGATTAAAAAAAGAAAAGAAAATCTACCCATGCATCTAAGAAAAGACAATGAAAACATCTTAAACTGAGATGTGGCAATAATTCTAAAATGGCACTAGACTGATAATTCTTAAAAACTTAATTTAGTAAATAAATATTATTATACCCATAATATTAAATAAATAAATACCCATGATTTTATCTTCAAGTTGTTGTTTACAAAGCCCGCTGTAACGAACAAAACATGATATCAAATATTGTTGATAATTACAGAGTGCACAGAAAAGTTTTAGCTGTGGTGAAAACCAATAAAGAAACGTTAGGAGTTCCTGCTCAGAAAGCCAGTGAGAGAATGTGTTTGCATGTGTTTGCTTGACTGGAAGAAGAAACCATCTCTAAGAGACGGTGGCATCAACGTTTCAACTGTCTCTCTTTGTGTCCAAAAAGTGTTGTGGTTGTGTTCAGGGCCTGAAGACGTGCACGGCCCTGACTACGTACTGCCTGCAGATGGGGCATTCATTCATGCGCTTGCCACACCTGCTGCAGGTGACCATGTGACCACACTCCAGCAGTACGCAGTCTATGGGGGAGTCCATGCAGATCCGACACAGGTTCTCATCCAGCCTCTTTGCCGCAGCAGAGTCTGAAACCAGGAGAGCGAGAACAAGATTATTTCTTGGGCATTTTTTTTAAATCAGATAGTTTAAAGCCGGGCTATAAATCCAGCTGTCTCATCAGCCTAAACCACAAACCACAAGAGAAGAGCATCCCACCCCCACTCATTTAGATGCCAGAGATTCAATTTATTTGACAAAATTAAATTTTGGTGTTGGGTACAGTATAGATATATAATGTAAATAAGTATTTTAATATTTCCATACACATATTTTAATATGTTCACACATTTTCTCCATGTGCATAGCTTAGCTTAACCATACTCACATTCCTTTCATTGCCTGGACAAGGACGGGCTGGTATCTTTTTATTTTGGGCATTTTGCGTTTTATTTGACAGTCAGCAGTAGAGAGAGACAGGAAAGATCAGGTGAGAGAGGAGGGATGATGCTTCATCTGTCACTTTGTGGTTACATGGTATGAACCTTAGACTAACTACTGAGCCTCCAGGACGCCCCAGGCTGGTATTTTGAGGAATTGCATCCAGAAGAAACTTTGCTCAAGTAGTCAAAAACACTGCACTGTTTCAAAAGACCACTATGCTGGAGCTGCAGGTGTTTTGGGTGATTTAACATAAATTGTCTACATCTGTTCATCCATATTTCCCACACACACGTTTGAATGCTTTAACCTCTCCGCCATGACTGAATCTGTCGCTACGTCATTGGTATGATCCTGCTAGACGGTGTCATCATGCTTTGTTGTAAAGGAAATGCGTAGAGGTTACGTTTGAATGCATGACTGCTCCTCACCACTTCACCTATCACCCTTTCACATTTAATCATTGCCCTGCACTTTCTATTCATTCTCATTCCCTTTCACATTTAATCATTGCCAATCATTGACTCTGTATATATTCATTCATTCACAAGCTGCTCTTCCCAATGTTACTTGTATATATGTAAATATCCCATCCATCCGCTGTACATCCTGGTTCTACCTCATGTTTATTGTGTATTCTAGTATTTAGGCCTTTGCATTTTGTACATTGTTTGTTGTGATACTGTTGTGATGCTGCAACCACAGAATTTCCCCCCGTGAATGAATGAATGTATGTATGTATGTATGTATGTATGTATGTATGTATGTATCACCACCAAACGTCCCTCGGACGGGTGGAATGCGCCCAGACAGCGGTCACAGGAGGGGGGATATATGTATGTATGTATGTATGTATGTATGTATGTATGTATGTATATCTGTATGTCTGTGCATGTGAGCAGGTGTGTCTGTGTTGTATTAACAGGCCATAGCCACGGGCTGTTATGAAAGGCTCCAGTGCAGACATTCCCATAGAGAAAGCCCCT
>CABFOS010076043.1:1748-13994 GCA_900660315.1 Diretmoides pauciradiatus | reverse complement strand
TCTGGGCGGTGTAAGGGGCAAGGGTGCTTGTTGCGGTGGATGGAGGAGTCATTGTAGCCCTGGGTGTTGGAGGAGCGACGGAGGTGGTGGGAGTCGGCGGTGGAGCGGTTGTATGTGCATGGGTCCCCGTGGATGAGGGAGCTGACGGAGGAGAAGACAAAGCGGACGTAGTCGTTGAAAGTGTTGTGGGCTGACTGGTGCTCTGCAACCCGGCGGTGGTGGCGAGCGTTCTCGCTGTGGTGGGGGGTTTCACCGCGGGCGCCGAAGTCAGAGGCACAGCGGGGGGAAGGGGCGGCCGGTTGAACTGCCGCTTGTCTGAAGCCAGCGGCTCTGAGGCGTTGACTCTAGTGTAGTGGTGGGGTAACACACGCACATTGGACGTGAAGTATTTTCCAAACACCAACAGGTCGGGATCCACACCTACGACACAAAACCATGTGTGACGCAGTCATATTCTGAGCTGTCTCTTCACTCATGCCTGACACAGTTGTATGTATATATACAGTAGGGACGCACAATCTTGAAATTTTGGCCGATATCTGATAACTGATTATTGCCGTGGTCATATCGACCGATATTGATACTGATATTGCAATACCAGTCTCCACCAGTAGGGTTTTCCTCACACCTTGCAGTAACTGTGATGCTGGGTACAGATGCAGACGCTGCTTTGTTATGACCTGATTTCTCCTGTGTAGGTTAACAGGAGCTGTTGTTACACTAATGCATCAACCTTTGATATCAATTTTGATATCTGTCCGATAATGATAACTCATAAGTAATTATCGGCCGAGACTGATATATCGTGCATCCCTAACATGCATAAGAGGTTTTCAAAAATATTCAAGACATCATCATCTTACTCCCACAGCTTCTACTGTACAAGATCAATGTATATATCCAAATGTAGACAAATTTGTCCTCTCTCAGGCAATGTTACTTCCATTGAGATAGACCTCATGGTTTTTGAATAAATCGCCCAAGACTACAGCCAGCGTTGTAACAGATTATGATATTGGAAATATCAATGATAGACTACTTAACTCTGAAGTATGAGCAGGTCATGCTTTATGAGGGATTCACTTACCCTTGGTGATATTGTAAAGAACAACGTTGCCTCTGTGGCTCAGAATGCAGCTCTCCAGTGTTGGACAGTGCAGGTGGAAACAGTTCACATTTTCTTGAATGGTATCATAGTGAAATATTGCCAGATTGCAGGAAACTACAGACAGAGGGGAAAAGACAGTAAATCAGTGCTGGTGCACCTGCAGGAGATCAACGTGCCGATATAATACACCTGCTGCAAATATGTCAGGAGAAAATGAGAAGAATGCCACATGCACATGAACAGGCTCCAGGCTATACGACGCTGATTTAAAACATACTCACAGTTTCTGGTGAGGCAACACGTCCGGCTGCATTTCAGCGCCGTCTCCTCTTGGTAATACTTGAGAAGTTGCGCTCCTCTCCTCTGAGATTCCTCGATGTCGATGAAAATCCCGGGGAAGCGTCGAATCCAACAGTTCTTGTAGTAAGAGGTCGGCGAGCACCTCGACTCAGTGTGGAGCACCAAACTCAAAACCGTCAGCAAACCCCATGGGACATTCATTGCGCGTAATGTAAATCAAACCATGTTAAAGTACAATCTGAGCAAAGAATGGACATGTCTGACGAATCCGGCCAAAGTTGATCCTCGTTGAAGTTGGCAGGCGTGGAGTCGAGCCAGTGGTCTGGTTTTACTGGTGCCAGTCCCTCTCTCCAGGTGTGTCACAGCTACGCACCTGGAGGAGGTGGAGACCCAGCCGTGCGTCCCACGATGTGTCGAGTTCCTTCACAGGCTTGAATCATCTTTCAGCCCATAGGAAGCTGGGGGGTTGATGGTTCTATAGGAGGGTTAGTGATCCAGGGGCCGGATTCACAAAACATTATGAAGAAGACATTTCATTTGACTGCTGTTTTCTTCTACTTACTTAAGAAAAGGGTTAAGAAAATGTTTTATTCCCCCCGAAAAAAAGTTATTGACAATGTTTTTTTTCCTTAAGATAAAACTTAAGAAGGATTCAAATTCTTGATATTGTTTTTCTTAAAAATCATGATAAATAACCTTTTAAAGTAAGGAGTCTTAAGTGTCTTAAGTCCCGAAATGTAAGATGCTTTATTAATTTATTGGGTTGTAAAATAGTAAACATTAGTAAACAAACGGTTTAATACATAAAACACTACTAAAATATTTAGCTTTTATGGTCAAGTGTACTGTGTTTAAAAATATAATCAAAATAGTTCAAAATCAAAGCAAGCCTGACATTTATATTCTTCAAAATCTAGATGTTCTTAAGATCATCTTTGAGAACTTCTTACGTTTTTTTCTCTCCAAGAATTGCAGTTAGGAACATTCTTACGAACTTCATATAATTTATCTTAAGAACTTTCTTAATTTTTTTTCTTAAGAAGATTTTTGTGAATGTGGCCCAAATTAAGAAAGTTCTTAAGATAAAGTATAAGAAGTTCTAGATTTTTTTCATAAGAATAAAAGTGGCAGGCTGGCTTTGAACTGTTTTGATTATATTTTTCAAGTACAGTGCACTTGACCATAAAAGCTAAATATTTTAGTATTTTTTAAATGTATTATAACGTTTGTTTACTAATATTTACTATTTTACCACCCAATAAATTAATAAAGCATCTTACATTCCGGGACATAAGACAAGTGTGAGGCTGTTCTTACTTTAAGATGTTATTTACCATGATTTTTAAGAAAAACAATTTGAATTCTTAACTTTTTTCTTAAGAACAATCTTAAGGAAAAAAGATAAGAACATTCTTAAGAACTATTTTGGGAGGAATACAACATTGTCTTAACTTTTTTCTTAAGAACAATCTTAAGGAAAAAAGATAAGAACATTCTTAAGAACTTTTTTGGGGGGAATACAACATTGTCTTAACTTTTTTAAGTAAGTAGATAAGAAGAAAATAGCAGTTAAGAAGAAATATCTTGTTTTGTGTTTTGTGAATTCGGTCCCACATCCGGGGTCGCTGTGCTTATTTCCCTGTAGTCCTGTAGAACTGTAGTCCTATACCAGATTTGTAGAAGGAGATTAAAATATTGTTAGAAGTCACTAGGAATATTATGGGAATGTTTTTGTGATAACATTAGAGTTAGAAAACACCATAAAATACGATAAGGTCTCTATAAACTCACTATTGAGTATCACAGGCAGAATTTAATTATGACATTATAGTGATTTTTGGTTAGGTGACAGTAAAGATCTGTTTTTCTTTAAATTTTCAGCTTAACTTAATCAATATTTTCAATTCTAGATCAATCAACGCACCTCTTCAAATTAACATATAAGGACTTTTGATGAATGTTTTGTTCTTTGTCTCCTTATTGTTCCCCGCATTGGATTCGAGAAATGAGCTTCATAAATCTGATTTATAATAATACTAATTATAATTACAATATATTCTTATAAACCAATCATTATTATATGATTATTATATTATATATGAATGTATATTATATTATATTAGCCTATAATAATGAGGTAGACCTACTGTAATTGTATCACAGGCCTAACTGACTTATAAATTAGGCCTATAGGAATACTGCGTTTTTGTTTAGTGACAGCTACGTCATCACAGCCACTGAGGTAGTTTCTCCACCCAGATGTGTGTGAATGTAAGCCTGTTCAACATAACCACACTGAGACTGACAGCTGCACCAGAAAAAAAACGTCAAAGCAAAAACAAAACTGTGCAACACATAAAAGCCAGTCTGCAATATGGTATTTAGCCACCAACAAAGTCACTGTGCTCTTTTTGTTCACTCGAGGTCAGAGAACTAAATGTAAAGTTGCACAGAGCTGGTATTACTTTACCATGAGGGACACGATCACAAAAAAACTAGACTGCCTCTCTGGGTCCAAGTTGAGCATTTCATGAGCCTTTGTTCCCACTGTGAAGAAAGCTGTCTGTTTATAGCTAGGCCAGGCACCTGAGAGTGGATTGTCATAATTGCAGCAATCTGTCTGAATTCTTCGAAATGGGATTATCAGAATAAAGTCTTTTGCTCCCTGGCTTTCATTTGTTCCACCTGCATGTCTGTCTCTCTCACCCGCTATCAGCTTGCCCGTCGATCACAGTGCTGTGTTTCCACTTGGGAGTTGAAAGGCCCCTCAGTTTTCAATAGTGGAGAGTTTATGGAGTTCATGTAGTGTTAACGTGGGCTACAGCTGAAGAATTTCTTTCCAAAACAAGCTATCCATGATTTGGGAAAAAAAGAGATGAAACCTACTCTTACCACATTTCTAAAAGGACAAAATTCAAACAAATTGCTTTTTAGAGGATAGTAGGTAACAAAAATATAACACATTAGACATATTGAATGATCAAAATTGATGTGTTTTCCCCCCCAAAGTGAATATACAGTGAACTGGTCGTTTTGTGGATACGAGAGGAACATACTAGAGGACTGATGTGGTATACTGACTCAGAAAAGCAGCTATTGTAAACCTACTAGTAAAGTATCTGGCCTATTCCCCAGTTGGATTTGGCCTCTATGGCAGTGGGCACTTAACACCAAAACTCATAATCATTCTTTGGTTTGGAACTGCCATTGGTGGATCACATGGGAACTGGTACCATTACAGCTGCTCGGTTGCCAAGCCTCAGAAGAGAGCTTTCATATATATCGCTTAACCCAAACCACTTGACTGCACTTCAAAGTGTTCAGTCCAATGGAGTTTCACTATGCTTAACTACTGAAGTGAAGCAAAGTGAAGGAGAGGAGTTGGTTTTGGAAAGTGTAATGATGGCCCAACACCACCAGATGGCACTGCTAACCACGCCCCCACCCCCCATTCAAACTGAGCAGGCAGATGCCCCCTATTTGGTATGTATCATCTCATATCAAAACCACCAAAGATTGTTTCTTACTTTATTTGTGACATTTAGTCATGATGATTCAGATTGTGATTTGTGACCCCAATGCAACCTGCCCCATCTTTATATTTTTCACAAATGAGTTGGGGCCACCAAAGACAGCTACATCTCAGAATGCTACTGCCATGCTGTTCCTAACTAATGTCATATCTATTTTCTCTATTGATTTGTATTTGGAGGTATGTTTGTTTGAATGTGTGCTTCCTTTCTGTGTGCATTACCCCTCTGCTACAGTATGCCTCTTGGATTGGTCTGAACATTGGTCTGAAGTTCAGTCAAGTAGTCTGAGATTGGCAAGGTACCTGAAATCTCCTCTGAGGTTTGGCAACCAGTAGCTGTAATAGTGCCAGTTCCCATGCGATCCATCCATGGCACCTCCAAACCAAAGAATGACTATGGACTTTTGGCATTAAGCGGCCACTGAATCAGCCAGCCATGTGACCGAATACAACTTTTCACACTTGATAATATCAAGTACATATCAGCTATGTGTCTCAGTGACTTGCAATGCAACACACAGAATGCAAAACCCAGCAACAGACAAGTATTATGTAAAGAAACACTTGTATTTTCATCTGACACTTCAGGGCAAGTTACATTTACAGTCAACTCTGTAATCAGCTTACAGATCCAAATCGGGTTCAAGTTAGCAGTGTTACTACAGGTATGTGCCTTTTGTTGTAGTCAGGTTGTTTTCAATCAAAAACAGTAAGACAAGGTACAAGAAACATTGAACATTAAACATCAAACAAGGTGAATACAATAGCTCTTTTTAATTATCATTTTAGCCTCTTTTTCATAACTTTGTTCAGAGGAAATTGATGTGGCACTGGACATAATTATGTTGCTCAAATAACACAAAACAGTGATATTTTATGGATGTGCAAATGGGGGATTTTACAGTCTACGTTTGACTTTCCCCCCCACTGTTATTTATACTTTAGTCACCAGATGGCACCGTCAGGCCGCCAAACTCCTCACACGTCTGTAGCAAACATCCCCAGCACATGCATGTGTGTAAAAGGAATCTAAATCAAAACAAGCACTAGTAAAATGAGATGAAAAACACCACCAACGACAACTTTCTCATGCAATGTCTTGTTGGCTAAGTTTGGATCCTTTGGTATAGAGACCACAGTATACCATGGTCCTCTTCTTTTTTTCTTGCCACTTACTCACACAAAGCCTGTTTCAGGTTCCACACCCAAATCCACCTCTTCCTCCACAGTGTTCCTGAGCACGCTGACACAGCCAGCACCTCCCTAGGTCCCGACTTGTGACTTGTCTGGTTTCAGCTTTTGGCTTACGGAGGAAGTATAGTTCATTATTTTAGTGTTGTTGTTGCTCATTGAGGTGCTAAAATGGTTCTATGGCATGTAAGTTCCAACCGTGCGACCGTGTCAGTCTTTGACTAGCCTGTAGATGTGGTGCTGTGCCCCATGCTCGCTAGTAGACACCTCGAAGACGTAGGCTATACACAGCAGGGTCTCCAGTGTGTCCCTGTTTGTCACCACCTGCAGAGAAACACAGACAGTCCTAGTCAGCGATGCAGTGGGGGATCAACCTTTATCCATGTACCCACACTTTGCATAATGATTTAAGATATAGATTTATACATTAGTAGTATGGTTTGACTGTTATGGGGTTTTCAAGGCAGATGCCAATACTGATATTTTGTATTGCAGCTGCTGATAGACAATTTTTGTGCCAATATTCAATATCTTTAATTTTTTTCTTTTTAATGCCAAAAGATTATTCAAGAATTCATTGTGTCCTACAGAAGTGTATTCTTGTCAGGGTGGAAAAGCCTCTAAAACAATAATTAGACCAATACTGGGACACTAAAATGTTTCTCAAATGTTAAGAAAATCAGTGGCAAGAAAAAATAGTACGTTAATGTCATTAAAATCTAATGACAGCAGAATACGGTTGTGTTTTTCCGCTCTCAAAGATAATGCAGTTATCTCCTTGCCAGCAGGTCTTTATATATTTAACCAATACGCTGGTACAGACCAAGATACCATATAGTCAATTAAAATACAGCATTACATTAACACAATACTGCTCTGGTGTCTTTTGTGTACTGGTGTCATTGGTGGCTACTGATGTGCACCCAGGGACTACAGATGGAAATGAGCTTCTCTAGCTGTATCTGGTGCAATAAATGTATTGTGCATTGTCCCTGCCAAATGAAAATAAAATAAAATAAATAAATAACTTAGCACACATAAATAATATGATCTTTCAGGCTGTAATCACCTTCTTATTATTTCTAACAATGTGTCCAGTCTGTCCAATGCAACAAGCTTAAAACAAGCATACAACCTTCGGCAATTCATTATGCTGAATTGCTCCCCATAACACTGAATAGAGCACTTGTTACATGAAGCATATCATCCACACATTGTGCTCAGCCTTGCAATGTGGAGTCTGTATCTGTGTATCTGTGTGCATGTGTAAGCACATCTGTGTATGCGCTGTTCATGGGTAATATGAGCTAAATCAGCCCATTGAGAGACCTAATGACATGCTGCCATGTAGTCGTCAGTGTGGGCTCAATAAGGTCATTGTCCCCTGGCCAGTAGGAATGCAGCCGCCAGTGGAAGGGACACCAATGTCTTTGAACCCTGGTGTTGAGGACCACTCTGTTACTATGGTGACACACTCCATTCTATTCACCTCCCTCTCCATCTCCGCTCCCCAGGGAGCACACCGGCTCATTCACAAAAGTCCAACTCACAACAGAACAGACTAGTTGGAAATGTTTTAACTCTGTAGGATGCCAGGAAAATGTACTATTCACAGGCAAACACAAATGCCACCTACTGTTAATGGTCAAGCATGGTTACCTAAAGGGAATACCACAGTACAACCACATTCATTTGAAAACAGAAAGAAGTTTGGGATGAGCTGTCACAAATATGCCTTTATCAATAAATTAACAGACTATTTTGAATATTTTACCATGGAAACAGAACAAAATGTGTTTACATTCCTTGGATTCCTCGTACTGCCACATCATAGCTATTATATTAGGTTTCCAAACAAGAATCAGGCTTACTAAAATGGTGTTTAAACAGAATACCCAAGTATCTCAAATAATATTGGAACATTAACATTGTAAACACCGAAACGCGTGCGTGTTCCTGTGTAGTTGTAGATGTACCTGTAGGATCGTGAAGTTCTCCAGTACGCTGTTCATCATGTACTTCTCCGGCAGGTGTTTGAGCTTGTGGATGAAGTTGATCATGTATTCACATAACGGGGACCGGTGGATTCTGAACACGTAGCGTCCATTCTCAAACCTTGCATACTCCGTCTATATTGACGGATACAACACACTGTCACAACGTACTGTCTAATATATCGCAACATATGCAGTACCACACTGAAAGGAAATGTAAACACATTATAGGATGAAATGTAAAATTCATTGTCAGCAAACAGGGAAATAACATATTCCGCTGAAACTCAATTTAATACATTGAATATGAACATATGTGATAAGCTGTAATATATATAATATAATATACCTAATGCAGCATATGGCATGCCAGATATAACAATAAACATATTTCTTGTGACAACCATAATCAAATGATAAAGCCATTAAATATCATCATGTGGTCTACTGTAGCAGATGGTTGTACCTAGGGATAAGTGTGTGTGTGCATGTGTTTGTGTGTGTTTATATTGTACAATCCATCAGCGTTGGGTGGGGGCAGGGCTAGTATTGTGTCTCGTTAACAGGAAGCATAACAGTGAGTCATGCTGAAAAGACTTGTGAATCACGTCAGTGTCCTGACCACAGATCACTGGTAATTGACCGGAATCCATCTCCACCACTAGCAGTTATTTACTCTTTAGGGTGAAAACGGTGGTTTAACAAGTTCATGACCTCTTAATGCTGGAACAACACTCATCCATCCAGCAATTAGTGATGCAAACTTCTTGAATTGTGGTCACACGTGTAGCCTACTCTAATGTTGATTACAGGAGTTAAAGGGTAACTTAGGTATTTTTCAACCTGGACCCTATTTCCCCATTGCCGTTTGTCTACATGACTGATGGGAACAAGAATTTTTGAAATTGGTCCAGTATTGAGCCAGCGCTTAGCTGCTAGCGCTTAGTCGCTAATCCGGCTGCAACGTTAACGCTTCGGGGCAAGTTTGAACCTAAATGTATGTCCTCTAAAAGCAAAATTTCAGAACGTCCTCGTTCTCCTCACGGAGAAGTCTCGTTCTGAAATTTTGCGAGTAGTGAGCCCTCCTGTTGCAGCTACACCTTTGTTAGCTAGTTAGAGCTGAAGCTGTAACTATTTGTGCTACACATGGATGCTAACACAATAACAACAGACTGGATCAAGCGAAAGGTAAAGAAAAACATTTTATTTCTCTGTCGGGATCCTGTCAGACACTTATAACAACAATCAGAGCCTGTTAGGGGCAAAAAACGCTTTTAGAGGACATACATTTGGGTTCGAACTTGTCCCGAAGCGTTAATGTTGCAGCCGGATTAGCGGCTAAGCGCTAGCAGCTAACTGCTCGCTCAATACTGGACCAATTTCAAAAATTCTTGTTCCCATCAGTCACGTAGACACACGACCATGGAGTCCAGGTTGAAAAATACAAACCCTTTAATATGGAACTCTACAATCACAAATCACAAATAAGATCTCAATTTTTGCTGCGTGTTTGCTGAACTACTGCTGCAGTTTCCCTCCAAACTAAGAGGATTTGATTGAAAATATATCAATGTATTTTAAGTGAATAGATGCAGGATACTTTTTACTCTAAGAACCTGGAACAAAAAAATGGGTATGCAAACTTTTTACATATAAAACGTGAGCCCCAGTAAACAGCATTCCCTCCTCTCACCTCCACTTTCTCCACCACCTGCTTGCCGAAGGAGCAGACCTTGGTGGATGAGGTGATAATCATGTTCTCAGAGCTCTCATACTGACTGGAAACACCGTAGAAGAAGCTGCTGTCATCCTGCAGGTTGGCACTAAGGTCCGCCTAGAGGCAAGACAGACAGATGACATGTGACAACTGCTGCTCAAAACACCTGTCAGTCTGACCAAATGGATCCAGGATAGGTTGAGCAGCCTGGCAGTGGAATTGGGAAAAGCATGGTGGCTGTAGTTCAAAGGGCATATTTGCTTTATGTGCTCACCTTATCAGATATACCATAACCGGACATATACCATATCAGCTGACACTACACTGCTGCAGATGCTCTTGAGGATATACTACAACAACTCCATACCGTAATACTAGGTTCTTCTTTCCTGTCCACAGATTTAAATCTGGAGGAACAGGTGTCTCAGCCTGATGAAGACGTATTAGCAAGAGTCTGACAGTTCAACAAACCCTGCAAGTGATTCGCTGTAAAGCCGAGCAGCATCCAATAGCCAGACTCTTGTTGACGTAGTAAAGGCTGCCAATCCAGCCTCGACATTCCCAAGATGCTGTGTGTGTGTCTGTATGTGTGAGTGTGTTCCTGGTCAAGTGATCAAGTTTCTTCATCATCAGGTAGATCCTGGTTCAGCCATTTCTAATACTCCCACTAGTTCCAGTTTGAAATGAGGCAGTTGTAATCGGATCTGGCTGAGGTGCCATCTCCTTCATCAGACAGCTGGGCTGCTTTACCTTTTCCCTGTCAGGCCCTTGTCTCCTAATGGGCCATTGAGACAACACTCAGCCTCTCCTCATCTCTTCATCACCCCCTTCATCTTCATCCCTGGCTCCTGTAATTCCTCTATTTGTCTTCATCCCTCGGGCCCGGTGACCCTCTCCGAACCGCCGTTCCCTGCTTCCCTAACGGCCTGCGAGGGAATTCATCCAATTACAATCAACAGCACGCAATTGGCTGATTAGATCATGGTGGGCTGGCTGGCTGTGTAACAATTTAGCAGAGCCGGCTCAAATCGGATTCCCTGGGCACTTCAAAGGCGTGAGACAATCCGTTAGGACAGGGCCACAGGCACTAGGAGGGGGTGGGGGGGAAGGTGGGGAGCAGGGCGGGACAGCCAGTGGCCGACAGGGGGGTTTGCTGGAAATTCAATCTAGAATGCCATAGCTTTGGAGGCGAGCCAGCCGCCTGTCATCGTCGCCATGCCAACCTGCGCCTCAGGACAACCCCAAGTCATGACCTGCCAGAAAGCCTGCGTCACAGCGGTAACATCAAATAGGCTTTTCCCCTCTTTTACAATGGCGTAAATAAGGTTAGCATATTTTCAGATGTGTTGAGGATTTCATTTTCCTTATTTGTATGGCCCTGAGCATCTTCACGGTTTGTTTCCAGAATGGGTGTTGAAATGCCCAGCTGTTTTGTTGCATTTCTGTGTTCTGTCATAGATGCCTTCCGGAGGACCCCCTTGGGACAAGATATGATAAGATGAACAGACTGAGAAGAGGCAGTGTTATGAGCTTGTTTTCCTCTAGTGGGAGTTGCATGTCATGCCTGCTGGAGTCCACATGGCTCTGACATGAATGAGTAGAGAAATGCCCTATTGATAAATGACATGTTGGATACTCCCCCCCACCCCCATCATCTCTTTCTCTCTCTCTCTTCCGTTATGATATATGGTTGGGTTGATCTTCCCCCCAGCCCTGCATCAAATGCCACGGCTCTCAGCAGCTGCTTCTTCCCCAGGACTGGAGATGACTGCTTCCAATAGAGTGCCACTCACCAAAGTCTTTTATCCCTCCCCAATAAATAATGTGTCAGTCAGGACCATGTGAGAAGGCTAATGCCTCACATACAAGGCCTTCTGAGGGCATGATATTGCAAGAGGGCACTTTGAATATGACATACATGAAAGCAGAGTAGTAGTGGAAACTATGCCAAACGCGTGTCTTCATTTTTCCAAGTCGCCAATGGCCTCGACATTTTTTTTACGTGTTTGACATGGAGCCAAGAACTCCTATAACCAATCAGAGCATTTCTGTAGTTATTACTTTGTCATCGAGTGTACTGGCATTTTCCGCAACCTGGACTCATTTAGCTTAGTTGTTACATCTAGCAACTTAGCTAGTTTTAGGCCAGCCCTATAAACGGGAAAGTCGCTGAGTGAGTAGCTGAGTAGCTGAGTGATGAAGTTACACCATTGGTTGACTTACGCACACGTGATGTTCACACACGTGATGTTCACACACGTGATGTTCACACACGTGATGTTCACACACGTGATGAAATGCATTCAAGTGACTTCAGAGGAAAACAAACATGGAGGCGGACCGTCGCTGCCGGCCATGGGAGACAGCTTTAATAATAATAATAATAATACACTTTATTTGTTGG
>CABFOS010076040.1:2957-16056 GCA_900660315.1 Diretmoides pauciradiatus | reverse complement strand
GGTAGTGACCGAAAGAACGAGATCGCGAATACAAGCGGCTGAAATGAGTTTCCTTCGCAGGGTGGCCGGGCTCAGCCTTAGAGATAGGGTGAGGAGCTCGGACATCCGGGAGGGACTCAGAGTAGAACCGCTGCTCCTCCACATCGAGAGGAGCCAGTTGAGGTGGTTCGGGCATCTGGTTAGGATGCCTCCCGGACGCCTCCCTGGGGAGGTATTTCGGGCATGTCCAACCGGGAGGAGACCTCGGGGTCGACCCAGGACACGCTGGAGGGACTACAACTCTCGGCTGGCCTGGGAACGCCTCGGGATTCCCCCGGAAGAGCTGGTGGAAGTGGCGGGGGAGAGGGCTTCCCTGCTGAAGATGCTGCCCCCGCGACCCGGACCCGGATAAGCGGAGGACAACAAACGAACGAACGATGCAATAACTTTTTGTATAGCACCTTTTTAAAATAAGCACCACAAGACCTGAACCGGTGTCAAGTAATTTGAAGTGAACTGTAATATCTAGGGACGCTCCGATCGATCGGCCACCGATATAAATCGTCCGATTTTCACTCCAAATGACTCGATCAGCGGTCGCCAAATTAGCCGGTCGCAAAAAAACGATGTGCCAAATGTGTTTGGGACAAACAGAGATCTTCCCCAGGACCAAAGGGATTTGTGTATGTATTGTTGGCTGTGAGAAAATAATCATTTAGATTCCCAATATGTGGTCAGTTTATCCAAATAACGTCTATTTAAGAAGAGAGGATAAGTGCGCCGTCACCAGTGCCGCCAGTGTCACCATTACATGCGTCTGAACCAAGAAGTGCTTTTATTTTGAAAATACTTTTCAAAATTCGTTATTTTTTTCGTTATTTTGAAAATATTTTTCAAAATAAAAGTGCAGAGTGAGTGTTCAGCAAGGTCGGGATCCTAACGACAAATGGAGGAGCCTTTCTGGAGAGAATACAGACAAGCTCTGTTTACTCCATTGTAATATCAGACTTGTCAACTGGAACTACTGACTTTGGGGGGGGAAGTCAGCTCAGCTGTTATTTTACATACTAGATTTTTTTATGGTTAGTTTGATGTTCAGTTCCAGATTTTTATTTAGGTATTTATTACTTTAACATAGATGTTCAGTTCAACAGATATCTTATCCAGTTTCTAATGAAGTCAAAGATTGTTCATTTCCAACAGTGTCAATTTTTTTTTAAACTGCATTACAAAATCGATTTGAAGCTGGCATTTAATTTGCTTAATACTTGTATTGATAAAAGCAAAGGCCAGTGTGAATGCAAAGACAGATGTTCTCCTTGCAATATATTGGATGTATTAAAAGACAGACTTGATATGAGTGTGACTGTATACCGTTTCTACACTGTACATGTTTTGAAGGACATTTGAATAAGGAATATGGCAACAACACTATATAGTAATGCAAAACAATATAGATTATTATACACTATATGCATGTATTTTCACTGTACTGTGGGCCTTTTCAGTTTTTTGTTCAAAGAAATCTACACAACAATATTTACACAGAAATATGTTTGTGTGTTGATGTTTTCTCTCTCTCGTTTTTTTCCTTTCATGTCTTTTACATATATTTTAATTCGACAAGTAAGGGATATAAATTAAAACTAGGGCTGACACCTTCTGGTCGGTTGGTCGATTGGTTGGTTGACATGACCAAATTCTTATTGGTCGGACAATCACTGGTGTTACATTCATAAAGAGACAATCGCTTCGTAATCCATTATTTTCGGGGCAGGAGGGATATTTGCAGACCTGATGTATTTTATTTTTGAGTGACATGCTATATTGTGTTAGAAATAACTTTGATTATGAAAAAACAACAACATCCAAATATATTTTACTGAACAAATGTGTTTCTGTAGAATGATATATTATTGGTCTGACTTATTTCCCTATAAACACTAACTGTAATAGCTGCAATAAATTGCTTGCAGTGGTACTCCTGCAGTCTGTACTGCCCAATGGTTTCAGGCTCAACTAGATAACAGACAAAATAGAACTAGTTCAAACCAGCTTTCACAGGAGCAGTTTCTCAGCCTTGAAATACCCTAATAGGCTTTTGATAAATGACCCACCCAGACGCACAAGTAATTCAGCTCCTGAACAATTCAGTTTCCTAACAATATCTGCTGATTTCATATATTACTGATTAAGCTTTTCATTCACTACTTTATCACTTAATAATGAGGCGCAAGCTTCTTTTTGGTCTTGATTTTGGTGACATCATTGGTAATAAGCAGTCATTGCTTTGGTGATTTTAATTCTGCACTATTTTGATTTTGCACTATTTTCCAGTGATCACTTTACAACAGTGTCGTTAGTACTTTGACGTCACTGGACTGACAGCAGCTTCCACACCCCCAAACAAACAAGCATTGGCTGCTCTACATATTAGGGCTGTAGTCAACCAAAGAATATCCTGGTCGACTGAAATGCTACCTACTCTTCAACCAATAAATTGGTCGATGGGGGGGATAAATAAATCTGCACGTGTGACCGATCGGGTTCGGGGTTTGAACCCAGGGCTCCCGCGTCGAAAAGCACCGCAACAACCGCTGCGCCAAGAGAACCGGCTCCCTTGGCGGAGCTGTTATTGGGCTTTTATCTTTGAGTGAGTTTTACCGATCAACTTGCTACCTACTCGAGGACTCACAAGGATCTACACTGTTACACACGTTATCTCTAGATTCACTAAATCGCCCACAGGGCACTGACTGCACTCTCCCCGGTAGCCTAAATGAATTATAAATAAACATAACAAGCTATTTGTAGCATATTAAATTATTCTTAACATCATTATTTCACACTGAAATGATAACAGACAGAGGCGACCAGTGTGCACCTGCCCATGTTCATATGATTTCTGAAACTATATCAACTGGTGACGCCAGCACAAGAACTATTGAGGAATATACGGATGCAAACTAGATAACTCTGGTGTATTTACGGTTCATCTCTATGATCTGTTCATTAATGCACATTGTCCCTCTCAAATAAACGAATAAATTAAATTAAATTAATTTTAAGGTAATTGTTTTTGTCTTATTTTATAATAATATTAAGAGTAATAAACAGGACCCTCCACGGTCGTTCCGGCTCGCACTGTGTGATTTCCGAACATAGTGCTATGCCGATAGGTGTGATCTCAAAAACACAAAATAGCCCATTAAGCTTTTACTCTTAAATCCAAAGACACATCCATTTTTACTTACCATTTATTAAACAAACCAGCTCAAGGTGAGAAAAATTTAGACTACATAAAGATCCTACAACAGAAACGGGCTCAGCGTTCAGTCTCCGGTAGGTTGGGCGAGTTCAAAGTTGTGAAAAAACAGGGGTTTCTTTTTTACTTTGTGTCTTATAAGTCTTATAGTATATTAAACCATACGATTATAAAAACAGAACCACATTTGTTCAGTAAAATATATTTAAATGTTGTTTTTTTTACTCATGGTGAATATCGATGCTAACGACCCAATATTCCAAACAAACTACTGTTGCTGTTTTCGTGTTTTCGGTAAAACACACTTCCTGTGCGCCAGAGAAAGTCCTAACCAATACTGGATGTTTCGGACAGCGTAACATTTACAAACGTAAAAGCTTCTGGGTATCGGTTAAATCACTATTGTATGGTATCAATTGGCAATGGAGAATAGCCAAACAGACAGTCATTTATATGAAAAAGTTGCAGATCATTATTTTAAATCTGCAACCTATAACCAAATCAGTTGTTGAAAGTAGGTTCAACTCAAAAACTGTAAACTTGTAAAAACCACTGCGTTTTTATTTTCTGTTGGTGATCACCAGACTGTCTGTGTGTGTTACATGCATACATCCTGTCTATGTTGTAATGCTACTTCCTTGGCCGCTTGGGGTGGGGGGGTTGTCTGTCTGTTTATGTCTGTCTATGTACTCTTTTTTGTTTTATATTTCTGGAAAATCTAATAAAAAGTTGATGAAAAAAAATAAAGAAACTAGGTTCTTTACCTGAACAGAATGGTGGAACTGAACCCAGGCTTCGTATGGAATATCATTTTCAGGCACCGACAGCAACAGCTCAAAACAGCTCCTGCAAGAAAGATGTGTGGAACATCAGACTAGATTCTGGAACTTTGGTGATTCTGGACAGGTTTCTTTTTGACAAAAAACAACAACCAAAAGCAAAGGCACTGCAAGTAAAAAGTCTCAAATTCTCAGAAATGTAACCCAAAATATGTAGTAACTGAAAAGAAGACACATGAATTGTCTTACAGATTGTGCTATAGTATCAATTTAAGTGTATACCATTAGTGATTGCGCTGATATACAGGAAAGCATAACTGACTTGTCAAAGGAAGAGCCATACTGTGTGACCACATTAATATTTTGAAAGAGTTAGCCTTACTTTCTGATAAACCTAATGGTGAAATCAGGCTTTCTAACAGATGTAATAAACATGGAAGTGATAGTGTAATCATTGACAGGCTACACAATCTTCAGCCTCCACACTAAACATTTTCCACACCATTCCACATCCAGCAGTTACGTAATTTCACCTATCAAGGACAGCAAAACAATTCTCAAAAACACGACGACTACTAATAAAACAGCTCCATAACACAAAGTGTTTAATGTACATGCAAGACATGCTCGTTTGCGTGCAAAAACAAGTAAAATTCACACACTCGTGTACAGACCATGGACAAACTCTTGGCTTTGGAATTACTTGTGTGTACTGTCTGGCAGTGGGTGTGTTTCTGACATTGCTGTTGGTGTGACACTTGAGAGATTCCCTCTGCGATGAATAATAAAGTACATATTTTATCAAAACGAATCCTTGTTAACTGCAATATTTGTCACTCACAAAGCTAGTCTCTTCAACACAAGGGCCACGCTGTCGGACTCTGCGGTAAGATGGGACCTGGCGGCGGCAAAGCAGTTGATGGACAGGCAGTAGACCTCCAGCAGAGGCAGTCCATGCTCCACAGAGTTCCTGCTCCCGGCATAGTGCATCAGTGCCTATAAACACACAGTCAAGCATGAATATATGAGAAGCTGCTACCTCAATTCCATGGTACTTGTGCTATGACAATGAAGAGATTCAATTCAATTCAATTCAATGAACACACACACATTAGAAAACAAAGAACAAAAATAACAAAAAAAAATGATATATTGCAAATCCTACAACCTGTGTTAATAAGCATGCTGGATTTTCAACTGCGTGTAGGCCTGGCAGATATTTGAGGGTGGTAAGACCAGATAAGAGAGAGGTTTTGTTTTTTCTGGATGAACAGCAGTTTGACACCTGGGGGAAATGCCAGTCTATACCAGATGATCCCAGCTGGCACTCTGTCCAGTGTGGCGTTCTCCTGATTGGGCCTAAGGGGAATTGACTGAACAGCCCTATACTTCCAACAGTGAGCGAATGTGCACTACAATTGATTGTATTGTATTGTTTTGTAATTGTTTTTAAATGCTACAGTATTATAAACTAACCTTTTTTCACCTAGGATAGCAGCCTATACATTCCGACAGGGGGACTGCCAATGGAAACCAACCTTATAACCAGCTGTAATTGGGTGCATTTACATTGTTTTTTAATGTTGATTAATGTACATTGTCCCTCTTAAACAAATAAAGGAAACTGAAACTGAAACAAAATCTGACTCAAGATATCCTTAGAAATCTTTGGACATGGGTTCACATCCTTTAATATAAGTTCAGTACTAAAGTGACAGTTTCCCAATAGTTTTCTATGCTGAATGTTATTTTAAGTCATTACGCGACAGAGTTACTTCCTCTGTTATTATCAGTTATGTCTTCATAGCGTTTAGCATTAGAATTATTACTCATACCAAGAATTGTACCAATAAAAAAGCATCCGCTGCAGATACCCACTTCATTCTCATTTCCTGTCTTGCACCTGCTACATAATGTAAATAGTGAATCTAATTTACATTTTACATTGACACACTTGCTATGTCAACTGTTGTTAGGCAGAGAGATATTCTGTGGTTTCCAGCAGCTCTAATAAAACAGTCTGTCACCTACACCTTCACTGCCTAGTACACACAGTTGACATTGAACCATCATAGCACTATCAGCATCCCAAGAGCCCCATTTGCCAGATGGCAGGTACCTCGCTGGCTGGTGCCATTCTTGTCTACAAAGGTACTAAATTAATTCCCTAGTCTAAATATACCTGTGTCTTTCTCAAGGGGGAGCTAAGGATAACACCTCAACCCTGGAGACCCGCATGGGTGCACTAATGACATCCGGACTGCTACCAATTTGAAGAGAAAAATCAACCCTAGAATATATTTCCCATTATTAGATCCCCCTTTGAAAGTACCATCAACATGTCAATACATTACCACCCAAATTGTATGTTTCATGATAGTGCTAAGAGTTAGGAATGAGACAATGTGCCCATATTCAGTAAAATCTCCCAGGGTACCATCACCAGGGTGGGAAATGACAACTGGCACCAATTAAATACTGGTAAAATCCAAATGTGGCATATCAGTGTCTTCTTCTTCTCTCGTCTACCGGGCAACCAAAGTTTTATTTGAGGGTCCTATTTCGTTCAAAAAAAATCTTATCTGTCTTGTGAAATGAAAAAGGAAGTTGCATGGTGGATTCTGTAGCCAGTGGACCAAACTGTAGTTTCCTGATCTGCGCCAGTATCCAAAAATAGTTGGATATAGTTTCTCCTATTCAATGGAGCAACTACTGGATTTGTCTCTTCATAACATTCCCAGCATCGGCCCCCTGGCACACCAAGCACACGGCAGATCGCTTTGCGTCGCCTCAAGTCGGCTGTAAAACGATGCACTTGAACGCACCGCACAGACGGTCAGCTGGACGGACGGCATGCACGTACGTTATGCGCATGCGCGAGGAAATCTCCATACCAGGAGGAGGCGGTAGTCTGTATTTGTACTTTCTTTAGACCCAGGATCCACCGAGATACAAACAAAGTAGATTGTTCGCCACTTAAACCGTTTCGTTACACTAATCGAGAATATGTCTGATAAAAAGTTGCAACTGGCTGTTGTCAGTTGTCTTTTGGTCTTCTGTCTGTGCCCTCTTGAGAGTCGGTTGTTTGCTTTGCTCCTTTCCGTTTCTCTTCTCATGTGCTGATTCTCTGCTGATCAAAGATCTCTCTCCCTCTCTCCCCCTCTCTCTCCCTCTCTGACGGCCTCCATCGCAGATTCAACACGCTGAATCTGCCGAAAAGCCGTCGACACAAACTACTACCGACGGCCCGCTTGGTGTGTCAGGGCCTTATAGTGTTGTAGATAAACTACTGATGTTCACAAATGTTTTTAAGTTAACAATATGGGCCAATAAAGTGCAAGCAGAGGAAATTCGTTTTTAAAGACAAACATGATATGGCAGTTTTTTTTTTAAATGAAAATATGCTCAAGTAGTCGCACGGACCATGTGACACCATGCAATTGAAGGAAATACATTGTGTTTGCATCAAACACGGGGAATACCATAATTATCTACCAATAACAAAACTACCTCCAGGCTATTCAATATGCATATGCCTTCTGGATGGATCATTTTGAGATCAACAAAGATGATGCCGCCCCGCCCCAAACACGCATTTATGCATCTTGTTCCAGCTGTAGCAACATTATTACACAAATCGCACACGTTATCAAACATCTATTGTACGGTGATGAATTTCCTGCATTGCCTGAAATAGGAATGAGCAAAATCAATAAAACTAAAACTCAACAGACAGGCAGTATATAAGTGTACCATTAGCCCAATGAATGCTAAACATGTTTCGAGGTTAAAAAAATAATAAAAAATGACGTGCATATCTGGTTATGAAAGACAATAACCATCACTTCCTCTATCTGAATATACAGCGATAAACTGAAGTGAGGTATCGGGCCATGGGCTTTAGTTAGGCAGCAGTTATTAGGCCTTTAGTAAGGCCAGCTTGCAAGGCTAGAGAAAAACAATCCTGTCCTGAGCTAGGATCACGCTAGCTCGATGGTGCATGTACACATTACCTGACAGAAGTTGTCGCAGTACTCGGTGGACGATACTGCAGATATTTCTTGTTGCCTGAGCACGTCTTCAAAGGCTCTCAGTGTGGCCAGCAGGGTTTCCATTGCAATCTGAGTGTCGTCGGCTATGTCCAGGGCCCAGTTGCTCCATTCGGGCTCCGGTTCGACGTTATTTTCCGCCATCTTCACTCTCCGCCACGGCGCGTATGCAGTGCAGTCTGGTAATGCGTTCAGGTGTCGTCAGAAAATCTTTAATTAGTATGTGAACCCCATACGAATGACCTAAAAGGGAGGGGAAATGAAGGGAAAGTTTGAAATTAATACCCGAGTTTCCGATATATGACATTAAGGGGCCGGTCATGGGAAAATAGATTTTATTATTACATATTATACGTTTTTGTAAATTATGCATGCTACGTTATGCTGTGCGTAACCGTTCGCCAGTTAAAGCATAACTCATCACATGCTTCATTGTCTCTTCTTCAGTCTACTTCTGCTCCACAAAGTAGCGCTGTGCAAATTGATGCCGATAAAATAATAAAAAAACTACTTTTGTTACAGAGTCCATTCTGTTATTTCCGATAAAATCACTCAAGTCGCATTTAACATTTACGAAATAGTAATGGAGAATTTACGGGGAGCACGCGAAGGCAGCATGTGACGTAACTTGACCAACTCTGGGTGGACTCGTTTTGGGAGCGGGAGGCCGCCCGACCGTGACCGAGCGGGCATGTTCTGCACTCGTTTTGCACAAAAAGCAACAGCATAAGGCCCATTTATTCTTTGTGATATTTTCACTATACCACTTTCTTATTTATTGTTTTATATGAACGTAATTTAGTATAATGTTTATAACATTTTAGTATAAAAGCTATATATAACTTAAAGTTGATAACTTGTATAACATGATTATAACATGTATCTCTTTTCATTGTCCTTGGTATTTTTAAGTAAGAAAAGAAAGGGTAAATAAATTAATTAATTAATTAACAAGAAAATAATTATTTTATGTATAATACTTATTGTATAGCACATACAGATACCTATTACAATAAATAGGCCTATAATAGAAGTTCAGAGTCTTAAATTAAACAAAGTCATAAGATCATAGAGAAAGAAATGAGGCAATGTCCAAACTTGAAACTGTTTAAAAAGAAATACAAAGTTTTGATATTCGGGAGGTATGGGGGTGAAATGGGTGTTGGAAATCACCGGGTGGTATAGGACCTATTGGTAAATTGTAGCACTTTTTGGGGATGAAATTATGTTCACATTTATGTATGACCTTGAACAGTGGCACAGGAAGCTGATCATTTATTATTATTTATTTTTTTGTATGTATTAATATATGGAGAAGGGGTGAGAGAAAATAAGTTATACTTCTTCTCACTCCTTTTCGAATATGCAATTCTTTATTTATTCTTTTTTATTTACACATATTGCCTTTGTGGTATTACTTTTTGTTTTGTTTATATATATTTGTTTGATATATATTGCATATTCGAAATAAATAAATTTCATTCATTTATTCATTCATTCATTCATTCATTCATTCATTCATTCATTCATTCATTCATTCATTCATTCATTCATTCAAAGACAAACAGCAGCCAGCAGATAGTTGTTGATATCGCATTCACTGTCGGGTGTCATCTTTCTGTTAAAACAACAACGAGTGGTTCCAAATGAGCCATGCTGGGTTTTTTTTAGATCTCTCGTTTTGCTGCTGATTCGGGCCCCGTTCACACGCGATCCCAGCAGCGAGCGCCTCCCTCCCACGTCACGTGACGCGGGACAGACCGACTCGCTCAAAACGCGCGGACCCTTTACGTGCGTCTATAAAAAAAAACGTTTTGTGGTCGTAACATTCTTTAGTACACACAATTTAACTACTGTTTCATATTTTCGAACACATATTTTTGGGAGATGCGTGAAGCTACAAACGTTGGGTGTTTGGTTAATTTGAGGAAATATAGACCTATTCAACGTTAATTTGTAAACTATTACAAATTGTTAACCTTAGCTGACGATTTCTTTGCTTTTTTTTTAAAAAAGTGGTGTTTGGCGCTCTCTACCGGTTTACAATTGTATAGGTAGCAAGATTTCCCTGACCCGGAAATAAATCCATTATTCCGGCTACACGTGTATGGTAAGCAAATCCAAAATAGACATCATCTAAGACTTCTAGAGTCAAAGTAAGGTATTTCTGTTTGTCTTCTGGTGTTGCTGTTCTCTAATTAGTGCAGACTAATCTAGGGTTCATATTAAACCCCTGTATAGATGCGGTTTTTCCCGATCGATAGTCGTGTTTAGACTTGTTTATGTAGCAGACGTGACGGCACTAAATATTTCCGCTTTAAAACTTTACGTTGGGTAACAACTACACTTGAACTGGGACTCTCCCTTACTTGATACTCCAGAAATGGTTATTTCTGCTCTGTACTTCTGTTAAATCTGGAGATTCAGGGGGAAATCAACTTTACTCTGTTATTTCAAAAGTTTTCCAGCTTACTAGGATGGGTAAATCCAAACAAACAGGAAACCACAAGAGTGACAAAAAGAAGAACATTGCTAAGACATGGAAGACAAAGCGCAGGACCAAGGACTTGGACCAGATCCACTCAGACATGAAGCCAGAGACAGCAGCCAAACTGCTTAAGCAGGAGGTGGACTATGATGTTACAGGTTGTGCCCAGCACTACTGTTTACATTGCGCGTAAGTCTTTTCCTTATTTGTCTTTATAGCCTAACAGAGCTAATGGACTAGATGAATAATATTGTCATCCTGGACTGACACTGCTGTCCACACAGACAGTACAACACAAACCCAACCATTACACTGCTCTTTCGTCATCTGAGTCAAAATAAGATGTTGCAGAATATCGCTTGCCAATAACAATGTCAGTTGTCATCTAATAGCTAATATTTCAGCTGCAAATGTAGAGGGTTGGGACGTATTTTACCATTATGATGTGGGGCGGCAGTAGCTCAGTCTGTAGGACTTGGGCTGGGAACCAGAGGATTGCCGGTTCAAGTCCAGCACGGACCAGTCAGACAGATGTGGACTGGTAGCTGGAGAGGTGCCGGTTCTCTCCCTCCCACTGCCCAGCTGCCATTGAGCAAGGCACCAAACCCCCCAACTGCTCAGGGCGCTGTTAAGTGGCAGCCCCATCGCTCGGACATCTCTCCATTGATACGTGTATATAGGTCCTGTGTTTGCATGTGTGTATTTTGGGGCCTGTGTGTGTAAAAGAAATAACAATATGAGTGATGAATTGAATTTCTCCCCTCAGGGATTAATAAAGTAATTCTTCTAATTCACACCACTGTTGATATTCTCAAATATGTTGTTTGATAGCTTTTGATGCAGCGGTTCTTCATATCTTGCAGGAGATATTTCATCGATATGAGATCCTTGAAAGAGCACTTCAAAACGAAAGTGCACAAAAAGCGGTAAGATCCCAAATATTTACTTTTCCTGAAGTCACACAGTTTTTACTTATAATCCATTCAGCCTAATTACTGCCAATGCAATTCCATATTGTACTGTGGCCAAGTAGCCATGTGAGTTTTGGAGGTCATGTCTCTCTCATTCAGGCTGAAACAGCTCAGAGAGGAACCATATACCCAGGCAGAGGCAGAGAGAGCAGCAGGAATGGGTTCCTACATCGCCCCCAAAACTGTTGAAGTGAAGACACAACCTATAGAAGAAGACATGGACTGAGAACCGTCCACCTTGACTGATGGACTGATTGATTCAATAACAGAGGCATTAACAAATTGGACAATGCTACTGCTTCATGTGTGTTGCCGTCATTGGTGCCCATTTCTACATAGCTGATTCATCATTAATTGCTTTTTTGTGACATGACATCTGTCTTGGCACCCTAACATGATGTAACAGGCTCCGACTATGACTGCAATCTGGAAAACCGTAACATACATTGGATGTTGTAATGTATATGTAAATATAT
This sequence comes from Diretmoides pauciradiatus, assembly GCA_900660315.1. Taxonomy (NCBI): domain Eukaryota; kingdom Metazoa; phylum Chordata; class Actinopteri; order Trachichthyiformes; family Diretmidae; genus Diretmoides; species Diretmoides pauciradiatus. The sequence continues at coordinate 4,049 of CABFOS010076040.1, read as the reverse complement.
TGTATCTGTAGAGAACGGTGTGGAATCTGCACAGATGCTAATAAACTAAAATGAAATGGATTGGAGGCTATCTGTCTTGTAGCATATACATCTTTATTCTACGTAGCTATGTGGCTAGTGAGATTACTTCACATGGAGGAATCTGGGTTCAGGGCCCTGTGTTGGTGACATTCTGTTAATGGAGCAGTATGATTGCTCACCCTGGATTATGACAGAAATAATGGTGACATCCAATCCTGTGCATTGATAAATGTAAATCCTTTTATTAAAACCCTAAATAGCTGGTCCATCTTAAACAAAGCCCTATAACTTCTATTGATACACTACTGGTAGCTTTTGGGTAAGAGAGGCTCACTCTAATAATGGCAAGGCCCTTTGGCAGAATAACATGTGATTATGGGTAGTGAGTAACAAACCAGACATTCCAGGGAATAGTGTGTTCACTGTCTATTAAAGAGCGGTTTGAGTGCCAGCGCCCGACAGTTGTCAAGTCAGCTACAGTAACATAGTAGTTACATGTTCCGGCCACAACTTTCACATTAAAACTGCTTGTTGCAGCACTCGTTCGAGTAATCAACATCGATCGCCCTTCTGAACAAACGACCTGCTCAATCTAAAATCAGAAATTTGTATACCTTTTAATTGTTTATATTTTTAAATTCTTTGTACTTTCTTTCTTTATTTACCTCGTAAGGCAGCAAACAATACTTATACAAATGGTTATAAAATGCATTTCTTAGACTAAAACAAAGCTAAAATGGATAATATAACAAAACAGCAAGCGAGGAGGGACAGGAAGAAGCAGAGCTTATCGTGTCCTGCCCCCTTTATACTGGTGCAAGAATAACATATTCAAAGATTACAGATGTAGCAAATTTCAAATGCTAGTTTAAATTAACAGTAAAACATAAGGAGTTTCATATATGAAAACATAATGAATCCATGTATAGTAAAAAAAATATAGTAGTATTGTTCATTGCGAACGCAATATACAATAAAGAATGCAGAAAATAGAATTTAGTGAAAACATTTCCATCAAAAAAAATGTACATTATAAAAAATACAAAAAAATATAAAAACACAACAATATAC